>JAJAGP010000044.1:1100816-1160949 GCA_025084515.1 Ancistrus triradiatus | reverse complement strand
TCTTCTTTGATGGGCATGTAATTATTAAACAGGAAGTCATTAAACATTGTATTAACCATTTGGTCGGCCATAATTAATTTAAACCTCTCTGTTTTTTGTTCGTTCCATTTGGGTGTGGGTTCTAATGGGTATAATTTGGTTGGTACTGGAGCAGTTTGAAGCAGGTGGTTCGTGCGGGTTAGATACAGCACCATTTGGCAGTGGTCGGACAGTGGCAGCTGCGGCTTGACTGTGAAAGCTCTAATATGTTCAGGTTCTAGATCTGTAATACAGTAATCTAGAACACTGTACCCTGATCCAGAACAGCATGTGAACCGTCCTAGAGAGTCCCCCCTCGTCCTGCCATTCACTATAAAGAGCCCCAGGCTTTTACACAGTCTGTCTGTCTGTCTGTCTGTCTGTCTGTCTGTCTGTCTGTCTGTCTGTCTCTCTCTCTCTCTCTCTCTCTCTCTCTCTCTCTCTCTCTCTCTCTCTCTCTCTCTCTCTCTCTCTCTCTCTCTCTCTCTCTCCCCTTCATTTTGAACAAATAAAGGACAGACTTAGAATGGCACACCCACGGAATATTAGCACAGACCTGACTGTCATGTAGTAAATGCCACAGGAATGAACCTTCCGAGCGTTTGATCCCAAACATCTCTGTTGAATGTTTCCCAGGCAGTGGCCATCAGACTGAATCAGACAGCGATCCAGGCAGTCACTCCAATCACCAGCTTTGAAAAGAGAGCGGAGGGTTCCCCTAACCCTGACAGGTTGGACTGACACCACGCTGTGGTTTTTTAAGAGCATAAATAACAGGATTAGAATTTAATGCTTACTGCTTAGAGGACCTAGCCAAGGACATATTGGAGCTTTACCTGATTC
Organism: Ancistrus triradiatus; assembly: GCA_025084515.1. Lineage (NCBI taxonomy): Eukaryota > Metazoa > Chordata > Actinopteri > Siluriformes > Loricariidae > Ancistrus > Ancistrus triradiatus. The sequence goes on along the minus strand of JAJAGP010000044.1, from coordinate 1,160,088 downwards.
AGCGCATGTGCTGCCCCATGTCCCTCTATCAATTCATAGGGCTAAGCCAGGTGCAGTGGCTCCTGGAAGCATTAAGAAGACCCCTGCTGCTCCTGAACCTGAAGACCTGATCGCCCCTGGAACACCAATCCAGTTTGATATTATGCTGCCAGCATCTGAATTCCTGGACCAGAACAGAGCAGGAGGGAGGTCAGATGCTGCGTCAGCCATTTAATGCATTAAATCAGCTTCTTCGACCAACTTTAAGCCTTAAACTTTAATCCATGCAGGGCTTTTATCCTGGTCTGTTGTGTAGAGCAAGTTTATAACAGAGCAAGTTTATAATTTACAAGTCTCTCATAGAAATGCATTGGCAGAATGTTCAGATTCTAACCAACAAAATTCAAATTTTAACTGAATTTGATGATGTCACCACAGAGCACTCAGTGTTTGTGAGACTCAATGGCCTGTTGTTACATCTTCTGCTATACAATCACATCACATCACATGCCAGGACACACAAAACACCCACAGACAGACCACACACACATGCACGTGGCCAAAAGCATTAGGACAGAAACCAACATATGGCCAAAAGTACTGGGACACAAACCTGCATGGGGCCAAAAGTATTGGGACACACACCTATATGGGGCCAAAAGTACTGGGGCACAAACCTGCATAGGGCCAAAAGTACTGGAAGACAAACCTGATTGTGACTATTGGGACACAAACCTGCATGGGGCCAAAAGTACTGGAAGACACACCTGATTGTGACCATAAGTACTGGGACACAAATCTGCATGGGGCCATAAGCATTGGAACACAAACCTGCATGGGACCAAAATTACTGGGACACAAACTTGCATGGGGCCATAAGTATTGGGACACAAACCTGCATGGGGCCAAAAGTACTGGAAGACACACCTGATTGTGACCATAAGTACTGGGACACAAATCTGCATGGGGCCATAAGCATTGGAACACAAACCTGCATGGGGCCAAAAGTACTGGAAGACACACCTGATTGTGACCAAAATTACTGGGACACAAACCTGCATTGGGCCAAAAGTATTGGGACACAAATCTGCATGGGACCAAAATTACTGGGACACAAACCCGCATGGAGCCAAACGTACTGGGACACAAACCTGCAATGGGGCCAAAAGTACTTCATATAATACTTTAATACTATAAATATTATTTATAATTAATAATTCTTTAAATAACTACTGTTGTACTTATTTCAGGAAATACATTAACACCAAATACTGAAAGGTTAATATACTTTTGAAATCACAGATATGCAATATTGGATCATTTTCCCTAAAAAATGAATGTACATGTATAATAACTTAATTTGACTGGGTTCTGTTTCCTTTTAGAACTTGTGTGAAATCATCTGATGATGTTTTATATTATATTCATGGATAAACGTATACAAATCTAAACGGTTCACAAACTATCAAGCACCATTATATACACACACCTCTGTATATCTGAGCGTTGAAACGGGTGAAAGAACTGGCAGGTGATAGAGTAATAAATTTTAGATCAGTTTATAAGAAAATGATTAGACTAGGCAATCGCTGTGAAGCTGACTGCTTAATATTTTTAGAAATGACATCAGCAAAACCTGAAATGTTGTTATCAGAGAAACTTAATGGGAAACTTTTATTAGAGTGTAGATTTACTGTCAGGGTTATACGTTTTGTCATTCGTCATGGTTTTATTGCTTTCTGTATTGCATTATTTTTCTGCTTTTTCTCGACTAAAGGCGGACAAACCCTTTCGGTGAGACAGAAGTGGACAGCTCTTCTGGTGCTGATGGTGAGATGCCTGCTTCTTTTGAATTCAGCTGCTCATCATTTTCTGCAGATAGCGAAGTGCAGAAAACTTGATGGAGAACTACGAACTCCCATACAAGTAACAGGTGTCTCTGGTGCGTGTGTTGGTTAGACTCCTTGCTGGAGCAGGTGTTTGTTGTGCGCTTTCTGGGTTCTATGGCTGTGCGCTCAGGAAGCACACAGGAAGTTATCTACGAAGCCATGAGGCAGGTGCTGGCTGCACGGGCGATACACAACATCTTCAAAACTAGTGAATCTCACTTGATGGTGACTAGCAGCTGCCTCCGGTGAGTCTGCCATGCGGGTGTAGTGTGAGCAGATGGATATATGCACATGGATGTAAGCAAGTCATTCTTTTGTTTTGTCTTACAGGTTGATTGATCCTCAGACACAGGTCACTCGAATTAGTGTAAGTCCCTTAGTTTGTTGGTAGGGGGCAGCTCTAAGCCTTGTAGCTCGAGTTTAACCCTGAGTTGGACTATGGACTATTTTTTCCCGGCATTCCTTCAGTCAGTGTCTCCACTGTTCCTTTTTTGTCTTCTGTGGCAGTTTCAACTGGAAGATGTCACCCAGTATGCAGCACATAAGGAGAACACTCGCCTCATGGGGTTTGTGGTAGAGGGTCAAGACTGGGCTGAAGGAGAGGAGAAGGGAGAGCCATCTTTCAGTGCCTTTGTGTTTGAGAGCAACACTGAGGGAGAAAAGGTATGTGTTCACTTAGTCAGGATTGGTACTATTGGCACCTTTTGTTCATTTACAGTATTGGGCATGCACCCCTATGTAGAGGCGACTTGGTCTTGCAAGGTATGTTTCAAGAACTTAAGGGCATGGCTCATGGACCCAACAGAGTTGGAACTTGTACCCTTAACTATCTGGCCAGTAGTCCAGAAATTGACTTGAGGTGCCACTAATGCTGTATAATATTTAATATAAAAAGGGTTTTGTTATATAAGTAATGATACGTGTCCTGCCAAATGGTCACTTTTACCTGTTCATGCTGGTCTTCATAAAGTGGTGTATTCATATGTTCTTGTCTTGCATAGATCTGCTGCACAATAAACCTAGGGAAGGAAATTACAGAAGCAAAGAAGGTACAATGACACATCTTTTCAGCTAAGATATGGATCATATTCCATTATGAAATTCTTGATGTAACTCGTGCTAGTTTAATCAGCTACCATTTTTTTTTGTGTGCATATGACAGGACCCAGAGGCTCTTGCCCAACTGATGAAGTCTGTACCATTGACCAGGGATGGGAAGTTCCTGTTGCTGGAGAGTGAGGCAGGGCAGACAGCCAATGGAGAAGGACAGGATGACCTGGAGTCTGAAGCCTAACGGTTGATCAGTCTCACGGGATGAGTGCTGATCCAGGATCAGATTTGGCCTCTTTTACCCTAATAGGGATGCGACAGTATTGTGGGCCCACAGTAACAGTACGGTTTGGGTATCTATATATTTGAGTCAAATGAAAACACATCACCCTTTAAACAAGGAACTCTTTATTTTGCCTAGATGGATACTTTGCCTTCGGAAAAATGGCAGCATGACTTGCTAGGCCTGGTTGCTGTCTCTACTATGGCTGAGACTTAACTTAGTTTTTTATGGAGTAGGTGATTAATTTAACAACTAATTTATCAATTATTCTAGAGATTGCTTTAAGTTTTTTGATTAACATAAAAAATGGATTTACCCAAAATAAATTTCAATCCTCTCTCATTAATGCAGCAAGTCCCCTAGATGCGAACCTTCCACAAACGAACTTTCAAAGATGTGAACGTGCGGGTGCAGTACATTTTAAAATGATTGAAATAAGTGCAAAATTAAAAACTGGGGCGGAATTTAAAGTTGCATGTCAGCGCGGTGGGTTAGAAAAGCGGGAGATGAACACTAGACACCAGTACGGAGCAGACCGAGCTTTATTAAGGACCTGGAAAAAGCACTGCAGGACTGAGTGCAATAACGAAACTAGGACCCAGGCATAGAGTCCACGAACGGTCCAAAACGCAGCAAACGGGAATGGCGTGATGCACGAACAAAGAGGGAAACGCATGAAAATCAAAATGTGCTCAATTTGCACCAAACGAAGGAAATGCAAGGTTTAAATAACTGAACTAATGATATTGAAACTAGAAACAGCTGAAGTAAATCAGGAAGTCAGAATGTAAAGAAATGACGCACCGCACAGTGATGATGGACGATGGACAATGTAGTGGAAGGACCTCGGGCGTGACACCGGCTGTGTACAGTACATGCCTCCTTTTTGGGGAATTGTGCTATTTTAAACCCAGATTGTCTGGTATTAAGTGTAGAAGCAGCAAGCCATAGCAATGGACACTAAAATAAAAGTAAGTGGCAAACTTTTGGACATGTGAACCCACTCTCAGAACAGAACTGGTTGGTATCTAGGGGACGTACTGTGTTTCAATATTTTATTCAGTCGTCTATTAAAAATAAATGTAACAAACAAGTACGTACTGCAGGCCATTATTCCACAGCAGCCCAGTATTAACAGGCAATCTCCATTTTAAAGTCCAACCTAAAATCTTGGACTCCACCTGTGTGGGGTTTGCATGTTCTTCCTGTGTCCGCACTGGTTTCCTCCCGCAGTGCAGAAATGACTTACAAATATCTAGTCCCAGAATCCTAAGTGAGCAAGCCTAGGGCGTGTGTCAAACCATGAGGGCTGTATATATGTTTGATAATACTGTCGCATCCCTAATCCCTAATGAAGAGTGTTTATCCTAGATGCATACAGTTTGCCCCTTAACTTGTTCTAGAACATTGTGGCACTACTCCATTACTCTAGACACTTTAATACAACCTACCGATTTAGCTCTATTACAATGATTAACATTGGGCTGAAGAGAACTTTCTGAAAGGGCAAAAGCAGTAGGTAGGAGTAGTGAATGTCCGAACAGATATTAAACAGACTCTAACACTACAACCACAGAGAATGCTCAGTGGTAGTACACAACGTTTGAATTTGATTGTGTTTTACAGCATGGCCCGATGAGCTGGTGGCGATTTGAAGCATGGCTTTTTCAAAATGCTGCTGTGACACTTAAAAAATGAGCCTGTCCATGTGAATGGATTCATCTTTGTTGCCGCCCTTCTACATTAAAGCTGATTAGAGTAAGTGGCTAGAGATAGGAAACAGGAAGCCTGAAAGTACTGCAGTCAGAACGGACTTGGGCTCGGACACCATCATGCATTTATATTCCACGGTACAGCGGGCAGTCATTGGGCACTTTGTCACTGTCAGGTCCGATAACGTTTCTTTGTTAGAGTAGTCAAACCCTAGACATGCACTAAATATTATGTAGAATATCTCACCTAGGGCCAAGTGTACTGCTCTGTTTACAGTGAATGACAAGCACTTTCAGGTTTAAGCTCTTTGGTTTACAGTCGCACTTTGCTGGGTTAAAAAAGAAAGAAAGAAATTCAATTCTAAACACTAAAAACTGAAGTTAGAAAAAAAGAATTGCACACAATTTCCACCATCGAATGTAAAAGTGGTACAGAATTTATTCTCGGCACAGTAGTGCTTATCAAATTATGGTGAGGAAACCTTTTTTTCCTTTTAGCTAAGAAACTGCATTTTGTTGTTTGTTTTAAACTGAGAACCGGGTGGTGAAGGTTATCAGCTAATTACAAAACCACTTTCTTTTCCAAACACAAGTATGACAGGTTTTTTTTCTACATTTATACTTCTAAATAGTGTTTACCTGCTTGCTTGGTTGTACTGTCAGCTTGGATCCGAAGGACCAGGGTTCAAGGGCCAGGGCTGTCAAAATTGGCTCAAAAATAAAATGTTAATGTTCTATTTGTTTACCTGCAATCAGAATCACAATCAGGCTCTTTCGTTCTTTCTCACAGTACTTTTCAGATAGCTTGGTCTCATCAGGGCTTTCTCCAAATTATTCTCCACTCTTTCCTGTTTTTTTGGTTCATTTTTTTTAACAGTCCAAGTCATTAGGAAAAGGAGTGGATGAAGTATTGGTACGTGATGAAGCAATCCAAGGAACTGTCCTCATTCCAATGTACACATTTCTCAATTTAGCTGATGCACGTTAGATATTTGATTTTATTTTGACAGCCCTACTGCCAAGCTGTCACTTTCCTGAGCAAGGCCCTGAACTCCTAACTGCTTGGATTCTACAATGTTCAGATTGTATCAGTTGTAAGTTGCTCTGGATAAGGGTGTCTGCTAAATGCCTTATATGGGCATATTTTTGAACTTGGTTCTTGTACACAGGTTGAGGTTTTATTCCTGTTGGTAATTGCTTGTTGTGTAAGAATGTTGGCAGCTGTGTGCTGTTAAGAGTGAGTTCAGTGGTGGTTGTGGATTTGATCCTATTCAGTTGTTTATCAGAACCATGAGGAACTATTACAGACTTGCACCGATCAGCCATAACATTAAAACCACTGACCGGAATAACATTTCCAGTGTGATGCTTTCGGCAGTGTTCTGCTTTGTGGATGTTACTGTGACACTGACCAAGTACACCTCTTCATGGTAACACTATATCCTAATGGAAGTGACAGGATAAGCAAATCCAAAATGCAAACAAACCCGAACTATGGAGGCTCCACCTTTCAACTTACAGGACTTGAAGGATCTTCTGCTAAAGTCTTGGAGCTAGATACCACAGGACACCTTCAAAGGTCTTGTGGAGTCCATGCCTCGACTGGTCAGAGCCTCCGTGGAATAAGGGAGGCTTACGCACTATTAGGCAGGTGGCTTTAATGTTACGGCTGGTCAGTTTAAGTACATACAGTGGGGCAAAAAAGTATTTAGTCAGCCACTGATTGTGCAAGTTCTCCTACTTAGAAAGATGAGAGAGGTCTGTAATTTTCATCATAGGTACACTTCAACTATGAGAGACAAAATGAGAAAACAATCCAGGAAATCACATTGTAGGAATTTTAAAGAATTTTAATTGTAAATCATGGTGGAAAATAAGTATTTGGTCACCCACAAACAAGCAAGATTTCTGGCTCTCACAGACCTGTAACTTCTTCTTTAAGAAGCTCTTCTGTCCTCCACTCGTTACCTGTATTAATGCCACCTGTTTTTGACCTCGTTATCTGTATAAAAGACACCTGTCCACAGCCTCAAACAGTCCCAGACTCCAAACTCAACCATGGCCAAGACCAAAGAGCTGTTGAAGGACACCAGGAAGAAAATTGTAGATCTGCACCAGGCTGGGAAGAGGGAATCTACAATAGCATATGGATGATCCAGAAGAGGATTGGGAGAATATCATGTGGTATATATCAGAACTTTTTATAAGCCGTGTTGCCCAGCGACAGCCCCAAAAAACATCACTGCTCTAGAGGAGATCTGCAATGGAGGAATGGGCCAAAATACCAGCTACAGTGTGTGCCAACCTGGTGAAGACTTACAGGAAACATTTGACCTCTGTTCTTGCCAATAAAGGTTATATTACAAAGTATTGAGTTGAACTTTTGTTATTGACCAAATACTTATTTTCCCACCATGATTTACAATCTTTTTAAAAATCCTACAATGTGATTTCCTGTTTTTTGTCTCTCACATTGAAGTGTACCTATGATGAAAATTACAGACTTCTCTCAGCTTTCTAAGTAGGAAAACTTGCACAATCAGTGGCTGACTAAATACTTTTTCGCCCCACTGTATAAATGTCTAAGTCTTCTATTTTCTTTGCTCAAGCTTGTACAGGCAATAAGTGCTGCTGGTGGAATAACTCTCCCAGATGAATTATTAACCAATGTCCACTCTATGGAAGGCTTTGCACGCCTGTCTTTTCATAAACATGTAATAACTTTAATAAAGCTGTATGAAGATTTCAATTCTTGCTGTGGAAACTGGGACATTGCAGAGTACTGCAACATTAAATCCATAAAAAATGTGCAACTATAATACATCTGATCTTACTCATGTAACATAACCACGTTATTCATCACATTTAAATGTCATACTCACTGCACGAGTCACCACTCCAGCAGCTTAGATTTTTATGTATACAAAAGACCCTCCCCCAAACTTTTCTCACCAAATTGGAAGCACACCACTGTCAAACATGTCTTGGTATTCTAAAGCACTAAGATTTCTCTTCACTAGAACTAAGAAGCCTGGACCAACCCCTAAAAAACTACCCAATATGATTATCCCTCCTCCACCAAACTTCACAGTTAGCACAATACAGTCAAGCAGGCAATGTGCTAGAGAGAGTAGTTTGATTTGTCACTCCACAGAACACATTCCACTGCTCCAGAGTTCAGTAGTAGCATGCGTCACACCACTAACTGACACTTGGCACTGGGCTTGATGTAAGGCTTGCCCAGTTTTGGAACTGCTAGTAGGTTCATAATGAGACATGCAGGCACAGAAACGTCATAGGCAAACAATGGCAGTAGAATGTTTTACTGTACAAGTTGTCTGAAAGATGTACTGAACACTTCAGTGACTCTCAATATGACACCATTTTCAATTCATCAACTTTTTGCCCTGCCCTCCTAGAACAAAGTCCATAAAGAAACGGGTTGCCAACTTAAACAACTCATACAAACAGTGAGACGGCTGCTTATTCAAAATCAGTGCCTGCAATCATGTTTAAAATCTAGTGGAGAAAAATTCAAAAGACTGAAGACCGTTGTACTACCCCTGGCAAAAATTACTGAAACACCACACAGGACGTTCAGCCAGCTTTTTTTACTCTGTAGCAATTTAACAATCACAGACATGACACCAGTTTAATAACATTCTGGCTCTGTGAAGCATAGCTCAAACAAATGAACTTTATTTTAATTAAATGGTACAGTGTTTTCCCAGATCAAGTAGAGTTAAAAAATTGCGGAAGCACTTGTAATTTGCATTTCTAAAACAAATACCAGCAGAAGTCTAAAAATGCAAATTAGTCTGCAGTTAAAAGGGAGTGCTTACAGACCTTAAGCTCTTGGACTTGGCGATTTGAAAAAAAACATGGCCCTAAACAAGACAAGAATTTTCTATATTTCTGCTTAAAACATCATCAGGATTTTCACACAAGTCCTAAAAGTAGATAAAGAGAACCCAGTTGAACAAATGAGACAAAATTTTATACTTGGTCATTTATTTATTGAGGAAAATGATCCAATATTACATATTAGTGCGTGGCAAAAGTATGTAAACCTTTGCTTTCAGTATCTGGTGTGACCCCCCCTGTGCAGCAATAACTGCAACTAAACGTTTCCTGTAACTGTTGATCAGTCCTGCACACCGGTTTGGAGGAATTTTAGCCCATTCCTCTGTACAGAACAGCTTCAGCTCTGGGATGTTGGTGGGTTTCCTCACATTAACTGCTCACTTCAGGTCCTTCCACAACATTTCCATTGGATTAAGGTCAGGACTTTGACTTGGCCATTCCAAAACATGAACTTTATTCTTCTGTAACCATTCTTTGGTAGAACAGCTTGTTGTGCTTAGAGTTTTCCTTTAGAATTCTCTGATATAATTCAGAATTCATTGTTCCATCAGTGATGGCAAGCCGTCCTGGCCCAGATGCAGCAAAACAGGCCCAAACCATGATACTACCACCACCATGTTTTCACAGATGGGATAAGGCTCTTATGCTGGAATGCAGTGTTTTTTCCTTTCTCCAAACAAAGCTTTTCTTTTAAACCAAAAAAGTTCTATTTTGGTCTCATCCGTCCACAAAACATTCTTCCAGTAGCCTTCTGGCTTGTCCACGTGATCTTTAGCAAACTGCAGACGAGCAGCAATGTTCTTTTTGGACAGCAGTGGCTTTTCTCCTTGCAGCCCTGCCATGCACACCATTGTTGTTCACTGTTCTTCTGTTGGTGGACTCATGAACATTAACATTAGCCAATGTGAGAGAGGCCTTCAGTTGCTTAGAAGTTACCCTGGGGTCCTTTGTGACCTCGCCAAACTATTACACGCCTTGCTCTTGGAGTGATCTTTGTTGGTCGACCACTCCTGGGAAGGGTAACAATGGTCTCGAATTTCCTCCATTTGTACACAATCTGTCTGACTGTGGATTGATGGAGTCCAAACTCTTTAGAGATGGTTTTGTAACCTTTTCCAGCCTGATGAGCATCAACACCTCTTTTTCTGAGGTCCTCAGAAATCTTTGTTCTTTGTTCGTGCCATGATACACTTCCACAAACGTGTTGTGAAGAGCAGACTTTGATAGATCCCTGTTCTTTAAATAAAACAGGGTGCCCACTCACACCTGATTATCATCCCATTGATTGAAAACACCTGACTCTAATTTCACCTTCAAATTAACTGTTAATCCTAGACGGTCACATACATTTGCCACTCACTGATATGTAATGTTGGATCATTTTCCTAAATAAATAAATGACCAAGTATAATATTTGTGTCTCATTTGTTTAACTAGGTTCTCTTTATCTACTTTTAGGACTTGTGTGAAAATCTGATGTTTTAGGTCATATTTATGCAGAGAAATAGGACACTCTAAAGGGTTCACAAACTTTCAAGCACCACTGTAGTACAAAACGTTGGCTGTTTCCAGTCCGCTGTGTCTAAACGTTGGTGCAAGTATAGGAAAAAAAATAAACCAGTAGACCAATTAAGATGTCAAAGCATCAGGATAGAAAACAATACAGCAAAATGACTTGAAAATAGAAAATTCACAACAAAGCAAATGAAAAACAAAGGGCCAGAAACAGAAGACAATGTGACAGAACTGTAAGAAATCGTCTGAGGAACTGGGATTTACATACAGAAAAGTCAGACAAATACCAACACCTACACAGAAGAAAACAAGGTTACAGTGGACTGAAGAGAAGCAATCACAGAGTGCAGCGGATTGGATGAAAGTGACATTCAGCCATGAATCACAAATCTGCATTGGCCAAAGAGATCATGGTCTACTGAAGCCTATAAAGACAAAAATTCCCTACTCATTTATGATATGGGGTTTCATGGAAGGTAAGGTATATCAACAGTCAATCCACAGGTACACACAAAGTTTGGACATTTTTCTCATTTCACTGATAGAGTACAAGTATGATGATAAAGTATTTTTTAGGACAATAATGCATCTTGCCACAAAACAAAGCAAAGCAAAGCTATCACTCAACAACATGGTGGCAAACAGTCCTGATCTCAGTCCTATTTATAGCAGAAATTCATAATTATCCATCCTCCAAAGCAGATCTATCAACAGCTATTCATGAACATTAGAACCGGCTTTATGTGGAATATTGTCTAGAGTCCATATTCTTTTCCTCTACTTGATATGAAAAAAATGCCATTAGTTAGAATAATTTTATTTCATTTGTATGAGGGTTGCTTCGCAAAGCCAGAATGTTCAGCTCTCAAACACATCAAATCTGTAAATTGCTCCTTTGCTACCAGGTAAAAAAAACTGGATAAACATTCTCCATTTTTATTTTTTGCCAGAGGCATTGCAGTAACGGTAAATTTCCACATACTTCTGGCTATATTGTGAACGTAGGACTTGAGGAATCAGGCACAAAGTGAACATAAACATTTATTTGTATTTACATGTGGCACCACAGTGATGAGAAAAGTTGGATTAAATGTATAAAAATACTGACATTCATTTTAGCAACTGCAGCTTGGGAGATACATGAGTGGAGACAAACTACAAAATCAGACATGTCATTCCAGGAAACTTCAGCTAATTGCTGAGAATGACTTAAATATATCCGAGTTCCAGTCTGACTGTACAGCACTGAATTTCCTCAAACACCCAAGAGTGCGCTGTGCGATAGCAGTGACGTTCTTCAAGCACCACCTACACATAGCAGAACGACTATGGTGCTCAGCAGTGGAGCATTTCCACTGAGAAAGCTTACCACCTCAGAGATTCCTCAAGAGTCTTTGTAGTAGTTATTGAAGTTGAGCCGCAGCAGGAAGTCTTCTAAATGAGGTTGGTAGCCTTTGTCCACGAGCTTGGAAACCACTACAAACACACACACACACACACACACACAATACAATTAATTCATTCTGCCCTGAAGAAGTTACAGCACATTTAACCCTGGTGGCTACTTCACAAAGACGCAGGTCTTCTTCCTGTGCTTGCTTCACTCCCTGCATCTTTCCACACCAAAGAGAAGCTAATGCACAACTATCCCATGACTAATGCATTCGAATAGAGACTGAGAAATAACTGTATATTGTCATTATGCCATTGCAAAACCAATGCTATATCTAATCTAATGGTGACCTAAGACTTTTGCACAGCACTGTATATGCAAATGGACTTGAAGCAGTGCATAGCTGTATATATAATAGATTCAAAAGTTAAAGAGCTCCCACCCCGTCCACACACAATTACACAGATCCATTCTCAGCGTACTTTACATTTACAACCAGACAGAATATAACTGACAAATGGGACAGTGTGATGACTCCACTGGGGGTGTGTCTGCTCACCTTTGAACAGGAAGCGTGAGTAATATTTGAAGGTGTTGTAAGACTGCTGCATGGCAATGAAGCTTGGGTGCACCGTCTCACCGGACTGGCTCTGCCAGGACTGGGCAATCAGCTGGCCACGGAACTTCAGGATCAGACTGAAGATGCTGTGGATGATGTTCATCACGGGAGCGGCTTTCTCCGTCAGCAGTGCCCTGTGTGCAGGAAGGCAGGAGGTTCAGCAAAGACTCCTAATGCATTACGTAGTGGCCCGACCTGAAGACGGCCCTATCCACGTCCTGTGAATTAATGTCTGCATGCATGCAATGGAGCATTCAAACCTCAAGATGGCCATGGTGAAGCATGCGAACAAGCGTGTGTATTTAGACTGGGAAGTTTCTCACCTGAAGATGGCTCTGTTGAGGTATTCGGCGTGTGTGTGGTGGATGCTGTCCAGATCATTGGCGCTGCTCAGTTTCTGTGTGAACTCGCTCCAGGAGACCTGCAGGATCTGATTAGCGATGTAGCCCTGAATTACCTTAACAAAGTGCTGCATCTCATGCCGGTATAGCTGCAGCTGTCGGAACTGTACTGAGCGTCCTGCTCCCTTTACCAGAGCTAACCCAGAAACGAGAGAGAGAGAGCGAGCGAGCGAGCGAGAGAGAGAGAGAGAGAGAGATGAGGGTTAATCCTTTGATCATCTAATCATGTACGGGAAATGCATGTCCTATCATCTCACCAGCATCCTGTCAACCAGCATAAACTTACTCTCTAGAGAACATTTGACATTCCATGTTCTGGTCAGACAGTGCTGATCAGTTTCACAACTACAGCCAATACTGGCAAGAAATAAACCATGCCATGCACAGACAAAGTGTGAGCCCTGACAATGCCATAGCGTTACATGGCTGGGTGTTCAACAAAGCATCCTCTACTACCTCTGGCAAAAATGAATCAGAATCACAGCACTTCCCAGCTGTTAAACCTCATAACAAATTCAAAAATGACAGCTATAACGTTCTTTCCAGGTCAAGTAGATGATAAATCATGGACTCGCTCAGCGCTGGGGGAAACATTTCTGGAATAAGCAACCACAAAAATCACAGTTAGGACTTTTGTTGCTCCTCCTCGGGCTTTTATGATGGCCTGAATTCTCTCAGGCATGGACTTCTCTAATGAAAAGCAATTTTCTACATGAAGGTAGTTCCAACTTCCTCAAATAGCCATTGCCAGCTCAGCTTTGCAGGGTCGAGACTCGTCATGGACCAGGTTTTTTATTACCACTATAACTTTTCAATCTGACTGAGATCCGGCCCGTTTGCTGGCCATGTCACCGAGCTGAGATGCCTTTCCTGAAGAAAAGCTTAAACACTCTGCTATTTGCAATGGGTTTTCTATCCTGACGTCTTCCTTGGTCTACCTGCATGTTTTCCTTTTATAGCCTTCCCATTTTGTTAATACTTGCACCAAATTTGAGATACACTTCCTTCTTGAAGGAGTTTTATAACCCTTTCCATTCTTCCAACTGACAACACTATTCTGGAGCCATGTTTTCTTTCAATTAGCCAAGTGCAGCAGCTCGTTAAGGCTTATAAACCTTCCAACTTCAGATGAATTGCATTTGTAGAACTGTGTCAGCATTTGTTTTAGAAATGCATATTACATGGTTATTCCATCATTTTTCCCTTCAACATTGAGCTATTCCATATTTTTTCTTCTACTCTACTCATGAAGACACTGGACTTTGGACCAGAAGGTCCAGAATACAAGCCCCAGCCCTCCCAAACTGCCACTATTACTCCCTTGAACAAGACCCTTATTCCACAATTGCTGGGATTGTGCATTGTAAGACTGTATCAGTTGAAAGAGCTCTGGATAAGAGTGCCTGCTAAATGTAAATGTGAACATAGATAGGATGAGACAGTTATGAGAGAATGTTTTGAGCTTTTATTTGAGATTTTTATGCAATTTGAGTAAAACAGTGCTACAGTACAAAATGGTCCAGGTATTTAACCTTCTTTAAAGAAATGGGGCAATAAAACTGCTGAATTCCTTCTGTAGGAAATAAGTCAAGCTGAGGATAGAACCTGGAGCTGCTCACCTGTCCGTTTGAGATGAAACCACACGTCGCTGAGGGACCAAACCATGTGTTTGAGCTGCAGCAGGAAGGAGAAGAGCCTGTTATACTTGCTCATACAGCTGTCAGTTATGATGATGTTCAGTGGCCAGTCCACCTAAAACCAATAGAGCAAGAGAGTGAGTCATCATACATCAAAAATTTGCAGCAAAATAACCGTTACCAGAGACGATGGAGAGAAAGAGGACATAAAGGAGGGACCTTGTAGCGGAGTTCGAGGCAGTTGAGAGAATCGGGAGCGTGGGGGTGAAACACCTCTGGCAGGTAGCGCAGGGCGAATGTGAAATTGGCAGCCAGCGCACTGTCACCATGCACACTGTACTGCATGGCCTTGTTCAGGATGGAGTTCAAAACCAGAGGAGTCAAGAGCTCACCCGGGGTCTGCCCACTGCCCAGCTACACAACATACACACATGAACCCTTTTAATGCAAACATTCAACTGATGCACATCCATTTTAAACTCCCAGAATTTTGTGGTCAGATTGTATAGTATAGTAACATACATGTACCAAAACATTTTAGGTAGCTGTCAGAAGACATCTGCAGTAAAACATTTTTACTGCTGATCTTCTGTGTTGTTCATAATACTGTCCATCAATGCATTTTTGGCTTCCATCAAACAAAAGTATCAGGTCCATCATACTATTCTCTTAAGTGTTACGGCTTTCCCCTACACAGGGCCGTAACAGTACATAACCTTTATGTTTATCTTTATTAACCCAGAGCGGCATATTGTTGTGCAGCCAGAGGTACAGTGGGGCAAAAAAGTATTTAGTCAGCCACTGCTTGTGCAAGTTCTCCTACTTAGAAAGATGAGAGAGGTCTGTAATTTTCATCATAGGTACACTTCAACTATGAGAAGCAAAATTCATTTTTAAGGAATTTCATTGTCAACTATGGTGGAAAATAAGTATTTGGTCAATAACAAAAGTTCAACTCAATACTTTGTAACATAACCTTTGTTAACAAGCCAAACTGCATTGATGGACAGTATTATGAACAACACAGATGATCAGCCAGATGAAACAGAGACTCAACAAGTGAATGTGAACCAGTTTATATAGTTATAGGTTAGATAGAGTCTACAGGTATTGGGGAGTCAAATGAAAGAGTACTACTTACAATAGGACAGGTGCATACTCTTAGGAATGCCATTAACAGCTTGTTGCAATTAAGTAGTGAAAAGTCATACACACATACGTGAGTAACTTAGTCTTAAAAAGCCCTTAGAGTGAATGGACACCGATTGGATGGTTGTTGAACGGCGCTTACCTGTACTTTGTAATGTGATTATGTCAGTTAAGGGTGGCTTTTAAAAGCATGTCTGTCTCATGTTTGACCTCTGTCATTGCCAACAAAGGTTATGTTTCAAAGTATTGAGTTTAACCAAATTTACTGACCAAATACTTATTTTCCACCATGACTTACAATTACATTCTTTAAAAATCCTACAATGTGATTTCCTGGATTTTTTTCTCATTTTGTCTCTCATAGTTGAAGTGTACCTATGATGAAAATTACAGACCTCTCTCATCTTTCTAAGTAGGAGAACTTGCACAATCAGTGGCTGACTAAATACTTTTTTGCCCCACTGTATAGAGCATCTTTCAGAGTGCCATTATCGTGCATCAATGCATTTTTGTCTTGTTAACAAATGTTGTGTTACAAAGTATTGAGCTGAACTTTTGTTATTGACCAAATACTTATTTTCCACCATACTTGACAATGAAATTCCTTAAAAATGCATTTTGTCTCTCATAGTTGAAGTGTACATATGATGAAAATCACAGACCTCTCTCATCTTTCTAAGTAGGAGAACTTGCACAATCAGTGGCTGGCTAAATACTTTTTTGCCCCACTGTATACAAGTAAATAATTATTCAAAGCAGTTCAAATGAAATAAATCCAGTAAAATAACATTACAGTTCCTTACTGTCCTCTAATTTCTATAATCAATCAATCGTTTTAAATAAATAATTACTAATTTACATGAATTACAAAAGGTTTAACGTGTATAACAGTTCAGGCTTTGGACAGATGGTAGCATTCCACTCGTATTTTCAGCGGCATCTCTGATACATTTATGTATCATTTGCACACAGATTTCTTGTGAAAATACTCTTTATATTTACACTACAGTAGCACAAAACAATGTGAAACAATGTGGCTAATAATGTGGTTGTTAAACTCTATGCAATTCTATTACTACTGGATAATATTATCAATTCCATACTGGGCATGTTTACCGTACACATACTCAAAAATGTACCGATACCATGTGATACCATGTGATGTTCAGTGTCTCTGATTAGCTTAACCGAGCACAGACCAAATAATAGCAGGTGTGAGGAAATACTTGAGCCTTGAGGCATTATTCAAATTTCAGTGAATTTGTTCACGTCTTTTACTGGCTAATCACTGGGAAGATTGGTGGTGATATAGACACTTCTGATTCAGTGACAGCCTCTGCCAAAATGCCTCAATCCTGCTTCTGCAGGATTATCTGACCATGAAAGGGTTTAGAAGACTGTTTTGGACAGAAACAGAAATCAGGCTTTATAGACAATTGCTTATCCTTATCCAAACTGAGTGTGTTTGTTAATCCTCCCTTAGATCTTCATCCGACATCAGTTTCAAACCAAAGGACGGTACTGGCACGACACTTTTGGTTTGGTTCTTAACTAAGACACCATGTTTGAAATGCTGCCAGTCTTTACATGTGCATACCAGCAGCGCACTTACTATCATGTCACTGCTACAGGGGGGCAAAAACTATTTAGGCAGCCACTGATTGCGCAAGTTCTCCTACTTAGAAAGATGAGAGAGGTCTGTAATTTTCATCATAGGTGCACTTCAGCTATGAGAGACAAAATGAGGAAAAAATCCACTTTTAAAGAATTTCATTGTAAATTATGGTGGAAAATAAGTATTTGGTCAATAACAAAAGTTCAACTCAATACTTTGTAACATAACCTTTGTTGCCAATGACAGAGGTCAAATGTTTTCTGTAAGTCTTCACCAGATTGGCACAAACTGTAGCTGGTATTTTGGCCCATTCCTCCCATGCAGATCTCCTCTGGAGCAGTGATGCTTTGGGGCTGTCGTTGGCCAACATGGACTTTCAACTCCCTCCACACATTTTCTATGGGGTTGAGGTCTGGAGACTGGCTAGGCCACTCCAGAACCTTTTTACTTCAGACGGGCCTGGACAGGTACTGGCTTAAGCAGGGGGACACGCCTGGCACTGCAGGATCTGAGTCCCTCTCGGCTTAGTGTGTTACTGATGGTAGCCTTGTTACTTTGGTCCCAGCTCTCTGTAGGTCATTCATCAGGTCCCTGCGTGTAGTTCTAGGATTTTTGCTCACCGTTCTCATGATCATTTTGACCCCACAGGATGAGATCTTGTGTGGGGCCCCAGATCGAGGGAGATTATCAATGGTCTTGTATGTCTTCCATGTTCTCACAATTGCTCCCACAGTTGATTTATTCACACCAACCTGCTTGCCTATTGTAGATTCACTCTTCCCAGTCTGGTGCAGGTCTCCATTTTTTGGTCTTGGCCATGGTTGAGTTTGGAGTCTGACTGTTTGAGGCTGTGGACAGGCGTCTTTTATACAGATAACGAGGTCAAACAGGTGTCATTATTACAGGTAACGAGTGGAGGACAGAAGAGCTTCTTAAAGAAGATGCAGGTCTGTGAGAGCCAGAAATCTTGCTTGTTTGTGGGTGACCAAATACTTATATTCCACCATGATTTACAGTTACATTCTTTAAAAATCCTACAATGTGATTTCCTGGATTTTTTTCCTCATTTTGTCTCTCATAGTTGAAGTGTACCTATGATGAAAATTACAGACCTCTCTCACCTTTCTAAGTAAGAGAACTTGCACAATCAGTGGCTGACTAAATACTTTTTTGCCCCACTGTATGCTACTATCGTGACATTGTCGCTGCAGAGCTGAGAATGAAGCGCCACCTAAGCAGGGGTGGTCCATGGACGCATTGCTTAAAAGGGCACAGACAAAATGTGCAGAGACACAGTCACAATCGTCTACCTAAAGTGCACGGCAAATGTAGTTGACAAAACTGCCCATAAGTGTAGGTACAAGGTAGATTGAAACATCTTAAGCTCCATTAAATATGTGAACGCCGCTAAAGCAGCCAGGCTGTCTGATTTCTTACTTTCTCAAAGAGCCGGTCGGTGAGGGAGAGTGCAAATTCTCCATCTTCCATCAACAAGAAGTGCCTTAAAGCTTCAAAGTGCTTCTCCACTCTCAGTTCCACAAAGAAATAATCCACCACTGCCTTGTTTACCATCGACAAACTGAAAGACAAGGAGGGAAAGAAATTATCCAAAGCCGACACTCAAATAGATTACTATAGGCAACCAGACAGCGCTTAAAGAGAGAGTTAGTCTAGACAGTAACAAAGCACTCTAAAACCTGTCAGGCTCCCACAATAAGCTCTTAACTCTAAGAACATGCCTCTGCCTTTCTATGCAAGCAGGACAAGTGATAATGAAAGGAAAGAAGTTGTTTCACACAAATGCTAGAATGTAACCAGACTCACTGTGTGATGAGTGGGGTTGTGACAGAGTGTTTCATGAGCACAGGGAGGGGCATCATCTCACTCAGCTGCACAGCAGTGGAGTCTGTGGCATAGTGTAGAGAGGAGTCCGCAGGCAGGCCGTTCGGTCCACGTGTCACCTGCTGCAGGAGCTGGGCTTCGGGGGCTGACACTGAGCCACACACAAATACTTGTTAGTTAAAACTATGACTGACACAGATAGTGTGTGTGAACTAAATTCCTAAAATTACACCTTAAAAATGGTAAAAACAAAAACGCGTACAAACTTCAAAGTCAACTCTCTAAAACAAATAGAATAAAACTGGGCGTTGGAAAAGATGTCCCTATCTGTATGAATGGCTGAGATTCACCGTCTTCTAACGTTAACTGAACTGCATTTAACAAAATCCCTGTTTCTTTTAATGTAGGTACACTGTTTCTTGTTTTCTGCCTACATCAATTCCTAACAAGGTTACAGTTATACAGTCTTCCTATAGGGTATTTGTGCGAGCATGAGCAAAGTCTACCAAGGATAATACAAAGCATTTCTGTAACCTGCTCAGAATATGGGCACATTCTTATTGTCCTACATGCAAATGACTTGAGACGTTGATATGACTGATATAAATCTGTCTGACACAAACGCTCTTCTTTGTATTGGTACATTTGTCGACGTGGCACTTACTAATTTGGCTATAGGAGTCCTCGTACTGCTCAGCATGATACTGACAGGCCAGCTTGATTAGGTACTCATCCTCTGGTCTCTCAGTTGGGGACAGTCCCAGTTCCTGAGCCCAGGAAGCAAGACCCTCATCTAGGTCGAGCAACTGATTTTCAGATGGGGGACCTGGAACAGAAAATCCAGACAGTTCATAGCTACACTGTCTTTGGCTGATTTAAAAACAGTCCCGATTGAAAAAGCATTACAGTCAAGTCAAGTCAGATTTATTTCTATAGCGCTTTTTACAATGGAGCATTATCTCAACGCAACTTTACAAGTTTAGATTATCTCCTAATATCTACGTCCAACCCCAAATTGAGCAAGCCTAGGGCGACAGTCTTCTTCTTCTTCTTTCGGTTTCTCCCTTTATCAGGGGTCACCACAGCGAGTTAAACGTTTTCCACCTCACCCTGTCCTCCACGTCCTCTACTCTCACACCCAACTCCCTGCATATCTTCATTTACCACAACCATATAACTCCTCTTTGGTCTTCCTCTCCGTCTCTTGCCTGGCAGCTCCATCCGCCAACATCCTCCTACCAATATATCCACTATCCCTCCTCTGCACATGTCCAAACCATCTCAGTCTTCCCTCTCGAATATTTTTTGTCTCCCCAATTTTCCAACCTGTTGCTCCCCCCTCTGATGTCTCATTCCTAATCCTGTCCACCCTAGACACTCCTAAAGAGAACCTCAACATCTTAAGTTCTGCCACCTCCAGCTCTGCTTCCTGTCTCTTTGTCAGTGCCACTGTCTCTAACCCATACAACAAGGCTGGTCTCACTACTCTCTTATAAATCTTTCCTTTCACTTTTGCTGCGACCCTTTTGTCACACAGCACTCCTGACACTCTTCTCCACCCACTCCATCCTGCCTGTACTCTCTTTTTTACCTCCTTTCCGCACTCCCCATTTCCTTGGACAGTTGATCCCAAGTAGCTGAACTCCTGGACCTTTGTGATCCCTGTAGCCTGACTGTTCCACCTGCCTCCCTTTCATTTACACACATGTATTCTGTCTTACCTCTCCTTTCCAGATTATACCTCCACCTCTCCAAGTTCTCTTCTACCTGCTCCCTGTTCTCACTACGGCGATTCCTGTCTGACCTCATCTGTTAGTCTGTCCATCACCAGAGCAAATAAGAATAAGCCAAGGGCGACAGTGGCAAGGAAAAACTCCCTGAGTGTTATGAGGAAGAAACCTTGGGAGGACCAAGACTCAAAAAGGGAACCAACCTCCTTGGGCGGCGTAGATGATTAATCTAAGAATGAAACTAAAGTCATGGAGGGATTGTTCAAATAACATGTGAAGTATAAACATCGGCATTAAGTAGTCCGATACACAGAGTCACTCTAGAACCCTGAGTCTAAGCACAGTAGGTGCTGGTTCAAGGGAATAAAAATCTGTCTTTATATATATATATATCTTACTGATGTTTGAATGGCAGAACCAATATGAGCAAACCCTTGTGACGGTGCAACTTTGAGAATCGCTGGCAGAAACCAGCATGGTACCATTCCTATGTTGTTTTCATAGATAAAAATTACTGTATCACACAGTAATGTACAGTACTATATGTTCTCATCATTAACACTGTTGTTCAAAATAATTTTTCAAACATTTTGCTCAATTATATTCTATGGGTGATTCTTGGAGCATTCCATAAGTATTTCTTTAACAGCCCCATTTTAAATTCAACAGAAAGTAGCAACAAATGCTTCAACTGTTAAGGAAAATGGGTAGGAACACATGTATAATAGGACAATTTCATTCTAAATATTTTCTAGAATCATATGGTAGAATTTAATTCCAGAAATTGTACACAGTGAGAGAAAGTATTGATCACATTTTTTTCCCACATTTAAGCCCACCAGGTCTCTCAGCAGGAAAAGCAATGGAATTTTTTTAATTTATTTATTTAACAACGTCATGTCAGCATCAGCGACTGTATTCATCACACAGTAGCCTTGGTTGAGGAGCAAGGTTATAACAATATTTGTTAAAGACACCAGCACTGGGGAAATAAGAGAGACCAAGGCAAGTCTTCGGAATGTGCAACGAACCAGAGTACTTGGTGTCTATCCCACAGAACACAGGCATGCATAAGCAGCAGGGGTCGCTGTTGCCTCAGTGTGACACCTGACCTTGACGGAAGGCACTGACAGGTCTTGAACATAAGGTAAATATAACATGAAATGAGGAGTGTAACGAGTGTTTGGTAGAGCGATGTATACTGAATAATAGCGGAGCTATGGAAAGGATACTATGATAAGTAATAATAGGTAAGTTAATGTTTAAAACACTTACATTAACCTACAGTTGACAAAATCGTTAACACAAAGCTTATTTTATAATAAAGTATTGAAAAACCTCAAGTAATTTTGTGAGTAATGGACTGAAAGGGAAAAGTAAAAGCAGCACTTACTCTATTGATGAACTCTGGGCGCTTGCAGTTCTAAGCTAACTGCAGCCTGTGTTCTGGAGCATTCAGTTCCAGTTTTGCTTTAAGTTGACTCTTATAAACTAAGCTTTTTAGGACCCATGGAGACTTATTTGCACTAAGAATACAGTACTGTAGATGTAAAAACAAAGAAAAGCACAAAAAAATAGCAGAGATCTTCTCTGAGGGCTATTGCGGACCTGAATCACTGTGTACTGAATCGTGAATCATGAATCGCGAATCAAGTTTCAGCCGAAACAAGTCATGCAGCTCGACTCATACAAGCAACTTCAGCAAGTGCACCGAGTACCGAGCAAACGATGAGAACCAAGACACATTTTTCTAGTCAAAATGTGTAGAGAACCGAATTTGACGAGTTCAGAGGTAGCAAAGAACCAAGGTACCACTGAATTTATTTATTTATTTTTAAATACAGTAGCTTGACCTTTAATAAAAGATCAAATGCAATTCAGCAATGAAATTAATGTGTCTTTCTTACATTAGGAGCATACTTCTTACCTTGTGCCACATTGCTATCATGTTTGTCCGTGGCCAGGTTGGAATCCGCCTGATGGGCTTCACCATATGAGCTTCCAGGCTTGATCCCCTGCACCACACAGCCCATTCCCAGGCTAGAGTCAGAAGAATGCCCATGCGCACTGCAATGGAAAGGGGGCTGTCTGGGAAGCTCTGGCTGCATCACCACACACCCTGCGCCCAGTGTTGAGT
Source organism: Ancistrus triradiatus (assembly GCA_025084515.1). Lineage (NCBI taxonomy): Eukaryota > Metazoa > Chordata > Actinopteri > Siluriformes > Loricariidae > Ancistrus > Ancistrus triradiatus. Next base: position 1,137,273 of record JAJAGP010000044.1, on the reverse strand, counting down.
CTGATGAGTGCCCATATGCACTACCAGGAAGTGGGGACGGCAACGTATCTTCACCAGATACAACACACCCGACCTTAAGCGTGGAGTCTGAAGAGTGACCATATGCACTGCCTGGCAAATGTGACCGTGTGGTTTCATCATCGGGCATCAGGCAGCCCACTTTTAAAGTGCTGTGTGAAGAGTGGCCATGCTTGCTCCAACGAGGGCGAGTTGAAGCGACATCTGACACGAACTCACCAACTTTCATGTGGGCGTCAGAGGCATGGCCATGTATATTACGGGATGGGGTTGGCGCAGTTACATCAGAAACCAGTTCACCAATCTTAATATGGGCATCAGATGCATGACCATGGATATTAGGGGAAATGGTTGGCGCTGTAACATCAGAAACCAGTTCACCAATCTTAATATGGGCATCAGATGCATGACCATGGATATTAGGGGAAATGGTTGGCGCTGTAACATCAGAAACCAGTTCACCAATCTTTATATGGGCATCTGATGCATGACCATGGATATTAGGAGAAATGGTTGGCGCTGTAACATCAGAAACCAGTTCACCAATCTTAATATGGGCATCTGATGCATGACCATGGATATTAGGGGCTGGGGTAGGTGCTGTTACATCAGAAACTAGTTCACCAATCTTAATATGGGCATCAGAGGCATGGCCAAGGATATTAGAGGCTGGGGTAGGCACTGTTACATCAGAAACCAGTTCACCAATCTTAATATGGGCATCTGATGCATGGCCATGGATATTAGGGGCTGGGGTTGGTGTAGTGACATCAGAAATTAGTTCACCAATCTTAATATGGGCATCAGATGCATGGCCATGGATATTTGGGGAAATGGTTGATGCTGTTACATCAGAAACCAGTTCACCAATCTTCTATGGGCATCTGATGAATGGCAGGGATATTTGGGAAATGGCTGGTGCTGTTATATAGAAACAAGTCACCAATCTTATATGGGGCATCTGATGCATGGCCATTGGGAATTAGGGGCTGGGTTGGTGTAGTAACATCAGAAACCAGTTCACAATTGATATGGCATCAGAGGCATTGGCCATGGATATTAGAGGCTGGGGTTGGTGTAGTAACATCAGAAACCAGTTCACCAATCTTTATATGGGCATCTGATGCATGGCCATGGATATTAGGGGCTGGGGTTGGTGTAGTGACATCAGAAATTAGTTCACCAATCTTAATATGGGCATCAGATGCATGGCCATGGATATTTGGGGAAATGGCTGGTGCTGTTATATCAGAAACCAGTTCACCAATCTTTATATGGGCATCTGATGCATGACCATGGATATTAGGGGCTGGGGTAGGTGCTGTTACATCAGAAACTAGTTCACCAATCTTAATATGGGCATCTGATGCATGACCATGGATATTAGGGGCTGGGGTTGGTGTAGTGACATCAGAAACCAGTTCACCAATCTTTATATGGGCATCTGATGCATGGCCATGGATATTAGGGGCTGGGGTTGGTGTAGTAACATCAGAAACTAGTTCACCAATCTTAATATGGGCATCCGAGGCATGGCCATGGACAGCATTGGAGGAGGAATGACTAGCTACCACTGAGACCTTCTTGTTACATTTCTTTTGTGCATTAGAGTCCAGGCTACTGGAAATGATCACAGCACGATCAGCTGGAACTTGCTCAGCTAATCTCTGAGGGTGCTCAGCAAGCTGCTCACTAGCTTCAGTCTCCTTTGCTTTGCCGTCCATTTGGCGTCGTGGCTCTGAATTCACACTGCTCAAACAGGAATCCACCCGATTTCCGTCCAAGCTCTCCTCCGTCGGCTGGACATTTGTTTCCTGAGATGTAGCAGTGACTATGTTTTGCTGTCCCTCTCTCTCTGGCTCTAACGTGGTCAGGCTCGTTTGCGGTGTGACGCCTAAGGCAGCATCTCCCTCCAAATGAAGTAACCTCTGTGAAGGGTGGCCATGTTCATTTGCCCCAGGCTCAGTAACTTCAAACACATTTTTTCCAGTCCAGATGGAGAGGGTGGAATTGGGGTGAGGTTTAAGGCATTCCAGCGGGCAGTAGGGAGAAGAAAAGTCATAGTCTAAGCCCTTCAGCAGAGGATCTGGATTTCCGGAGGATTCCGCCAGGTCAGAGCCAATGTTCTTTAGAGCCTGTGTCACAGCCTTACTGTCTGGGGCACGTGGAGGTTTAGGGAGAAAGTCTGCAATATCAATCTCATCTGAGATAAGAGGGTCCATGGCCTTGGCTGAGGTGGAATGACGTGAAGGGGGTACCAAGGGGCACGGGGGAGGTGGAGTTAAATCAGAAGTAACAGTGAGCTCCTGCTCTGTGTGCAGACTTGTCAACTGGCAATACTGCTGTATGAAAAATGAGAGGGCATGAGAAAGTTTTATCACATACACATAAGAAGCAACAATTGTGTCAAAGAAAACACCTAGCCAAGATCATAGACCTGTGCATGTCCTGTTGGGTCCTGACTAGGGCATTCCTGCCCTAAAGGATGCCTCTCAAGCAGAGCCTGAAAGCCAAACACAAAGTAAAAATCTGGAACAATATTCACCAAGCTTCTCAGGATTAACCCCAATGATCAACTTAAATGTATTGTTACTAATATTACTCACACTGTCTCACAGCTCAACTGGAAGTTACATTATCATACCTAATCTCAGCCAGGACTAGGATGAACCACAACATAAGAAACCACTTCCGTGTATTGTGCAGCTAATTCCACCCTCTGCTTATGTAGGTCTACACATTTTATGTCGCATATTTAAAATACATGTGGATTCCACCACATTATGCATTTTCAGTCGAGTCATATTCTGCAAAGAATGAAAAATATAGGCTACATGCACTGTACATACATTAGGGCAAAAAAGTATTTAGTCAGCCACTGATTGTGCAAGTTCTCCTACTTAGAAAGATGAGAGAGGTCTGTAATTTTCATCATAGGTACACTTCAACTATGAGAGACAAAATGAGGGAAAAAAATCCAGGAAATAACATTGTAGGATTTTTAAGGTCTGTAGGATGTTACAGGTCTGTGAGAGCCTGAAATCTTGCTTGTTTGTGGGTGACCAAATACTTATTTTCCTCCATAATTTACAATTAAATTCTTTAAAAATCCTACAATGTGATTACCTGGATTTTTTTCTCATGTTGTCTCTCATAGTTGAAGTGTAGCTATGATGAAAATTACAGACCTCTCTCATCTTTCTAAGTAAGAGAACTTGCACAATCAGTGGCTGACTAAATACTTTTTTGCCTCACTGTACTATTCTGACAAACCGATCAAGCTGTTGATCTGCATGAAAGCAGCTTGTATGTTTATTTTTAGGCAGTAAAAATATACTACATCAATCTATTGGTTTTTGTCTGGGATTAACACTGCTACATCTCCCCTTTCCAATTTGCAATTAGCAGTGTCTTGTTGATAGAGAAACTGTCCCACGTCACAGGCTCTGTAGCAATAATTATGGCAATTCTAGTAATATGGTATTGTTAACCACATCATGGTCACATTTTATTTCAATTAGTCCAACACTTGTGCAAAAGATTTCACAGGTCGTGAAGGTTTGCTTGGTATCAAAATGCAAAACACGTCATGACTAAATTACTAAATGTTCATGGATTAATTTAGATGTATTTATATAAATTGTATTCACTTTTTCAACAGTAGGACCAAAATTCTGTTTTTCCTGTTTCATCCAACCTGTCTAAAAACCTTGCATGTATTTATAAAACTGGCATATGACAAGGTTCATGAGAAAATTACATTTCTGCCTTACATAAATGCATGATTACACATTCTGTTTGACAGACTAAAGCCTGGGCTATTAGCTGTGCCAGTTGTGCGTATTTTCCAACCTGATGAAGAATAGCAGCATGTTGGTGGGAGTGGTTGGCACGTCTCAGTTTGACTTTTTTAGGGGAACAGGCTCAGTTTTGTCAAAGCATTAGGACTATAATTAAATATGTTCGATCTATATGTTGTAGTATAGACTAGATGTATTACAGTGTAGTCTGCCCATATGGGTGTTTCCATTAAAAAGCTTTTTAAATCCTTTTAAACTCTCCTAGCATTTGTACATATGTGATGTCCATTTCAAACAAGTGGTTTCTAATTTTAAGGCATTATAACAGTATTATGGGTTTTGTCAAGCAGTCAAATGAATGTGGTTTGTTTTTTACACTCTTTATGCAAGTTATGATGATCTACATGATATTGCATAAGCGGCTCATTACTGTTTAGTCCAAAATATTCATTTCTCTGTCTATGAAAGTACTGTTTCTCCTTCCACTTTAGTATTTTCTAAAGCAGAAATCACAGCTTGATTGTATGCTATGCATAAGAGTAAGACCAAAATGAGCAGTTACAGGCAATTTCCTATTATAATAGGCTTGATTTATACCGGCCCTGGTCTACAATGACAGTCTAGCTGGATTTGTGCAATAAAACTGTAATCATACTGTCACTGAAGCAAGGGCTGTAGGGAGCTGCTTGTTTGAGTGGCAAGTCACGATGTCTTTGGTTTGACCAACCAACATGATGACCTAAAGTCTTCAAATACAGTGGTGCTTGAAGTTTGTGAATCCTACAGAATGTTTTGTATTTCTTCTTAAAAATGTCCAAAACCATCATCAGATTTTCACACAATTAATAAAACTAGATCACCCACTTCAACAAATGAGACAAGATATTATACTTGGTCATTTATTTATTGAAGAAAATGGTCCAACATTATATATCTGTGAGCAGAATGTAAACCTTTGCTTCAAGTATCTGGTGTAAACCCCATTTTGGTCTCATCCATCCACATGTTTTTCCATAGCCTGCTAGATTGTTCATGTGCCACAATGCTTTTTGGAGAGCAGTGGCTTTCTCCTTGCAACCCTGCCATGCACACCATTGTTGTTCAGTGTTCTCCTCATAGTGGACTCATGAATATTAACAGGAAACCAATGTGAGAGAGGCCTTCAGTTGCTTTAGTTGTTGACGTTACCCTGGGGTCCTTTGTGACCTCACCAACTATTACACACCTTGCTCTTGGAGTGATCTTTGTTGGTCCACCACTCCTGGGGAGGGTAACAATGGTCTTGAATTTCCTCCATTTGTACACAATCTGTCTGACTGTGGATTGGTGGAGTCCAAACTCTTTAGAGATGGTTTAGTAACCTTTTCCAGGCTGATGAGCATCAACAACTCTTTTTCTGAGGTCTTCTGAAATCTCCTTTCTTCATGCCATGATACACTTCCACAAACGTGTTGCAGAAATCAGACTTTTGACAGATCCATGCTCTTTAAATAAAACAGGGAACCCACTCACACCTGATTGTCATCCTGTTTTGTTAGTGTTTATTGCCATGTCAGCACATTTCTGGCCATCCTCAAGAAAGACTGATGGTTATGTTCCACCTATATCATCATTATTTACAAGTGTTTTACTTTAATGTGTGAAGAATTTGCGTCTTGCAGTGGTCAGCGCTGGACATTCTATTAAAATGTATTTTACTGTTAGGGTTGCTTGGCAGAGCTGACAATTTGGCCGGTCTTCACTGGAGATTAGGTATTCCTGTGTCAGTTTGGTATGGCCAATGCGGCATCTTGCAGGTAGTTTGATTACTCATTTGAAGGTTTCGTTTCCTTATTACTGGTTCGATTTCATGTAGCTTGTTATCTGACTTGCTGTCCCATTCAGTTTGCCATTTGTTTAGGATAGATGAGTGGATCATTTGGAATGCATCCGCTGGTGGGATCGGTCACATGGTTATCCTTTCTTCCATTGACGTTCTACCCATTCAGTCTGCCCATTTGTTCCCCCAGGATGCCGGTATGGCCTGGGAGCCAGCAAAAGGCTGTCATAATGTCATTCTCACAGTTTGCTGTTCCATCTTAAGATTTCAGAGATGATGGTATTGATTGCTTCTAATTACTCCAGTGCTTGTAGACATGACGTTGAGTCCATACGAGTTGTTTGTGATTGCATGTTTGGATGTATTCCAGCACTAATAATAAGGCGTGACATTATACTGAGAATACAGAGCTGAAATTTGGTAGTCTGATACTGTGTTGGTGGTTGATATAGATGCTGCAACGTGGGTTTTGGTCTTGGAACCATCTGTCAAGATTACCATATGGTTGGGGTGGGACACTAAGCTCCAGACACTGCCGGAGGAAGACATTTGGGAGGGTATTGCGCTTGCTTTTCTGGCTAATTTCAGGATGATTTCTGGTTTCTTGTAGTCCCATGGTGGAATCGATTGGTAGGTCTGGCTTAGGGCATCCAGATGGAGTTCTAATGACTCCAAGTCTGGTTTTTGTCATCCCACTGAACACACCAGGCTCTAGACTTGCATACTTTGCCACTCACAAATGTATAATATTGGATTGCTTTTCTTAAAAAATAAATGGCAACGTATAATATGTTTGTCTCACTTGCTACTTTTAGGACTTGTATTTAAATCTGATTGTTTTAGGTCATATATATGTAGAAATACAGACAATTCTAAAGGGTTCAGAAACTTTCAAACACCACTGCATCCTGTACTGTGCAAAGGTAGTTAGTTCATATGGGAATCTCATTTTAGATTTGTAGCCCCACACTATTCAGGTACAGCACCATGCATAAGCATCACACTACACCAGAAGAATTACAAATCAGCCTGTAGCAGTTTGAAGTCTTACCTGAATGTCCTTTTGGACCTGCTGAAGGAAGCTCACCCTGGATTCATCCAGCCTCATCCTCTGAACTTTCCACATAGCTCTCCGCTCCCTTTTAGCAGCTTCTTCAGAAAGACGACTGTACTGTGCAATCAAGTCCATGCTGACCATGCACACACAAACAGAATGATAACAACATGGCAGTTTTGTAACAAAACACAGGTTTAAAGCATACATTTAGATTGAATAACTGTGCCCTGTAAGAGTACCCATGTTGAGATTACCGTGCCCTGCGCTCCAGCTGCTCCTCGAGAGCCCGCAGCCTCAGTTCTCGGTCTCTGAGCTCCTGGGCAAAGCTGTAGTCATCTTCCTGCTCCTTCCGTTTAGCAGCACTGCGCCACTGCCAAAGTGTTAACGTTAATCCAGCATGCTCAGCCTGTCATAGCCTGTTTTTAACTTACTATCTATAGATGTTATTCATGACCAATTAGCCCACAAAGTGTTAATACAGTACAGCATCAGTATTAGAGCTGCTATTAGCATGAAACCCTGGAGTACTGTCAAACAGTCTTAAAGTGTTTGCTATCATGCCTGTAACAGTTTGCATAATTTGGCAATATAAAATCACAAAAGTGAGTCAAGTGGCTTATTAATAGAAAGCAAGTATTGGCTTGCAATTAAGAGCTTTGATGTAGGTTTCATTTCTAAACTGAACGTAATAGGATTGGTGTGCTGACCCTCTGGGCCTGAAACCATTTTCCACTGACATTATATTTTAGCTCTCAGTGGATTGACTTCACTACGCTTTTGGGACGTTCACACAGCATTTTTAACTTTGTAGCAAATTAACACATCACAGATATCAGATACCAAACAACTGTTGCTTAATACAGTGGGGCTAAAAAGTATTTCATCAGCCACCATGATTTACAATTAAATTCTTTAAAAATCCTACAATGGGATTTCCTGGATTTTATTTCTCATTTTGTCTCTCATAGTTGAAGTGTACCAATGATGAAAATTACAGACCTCTCTCATCTTTCTAAGTAGGAGACCTTGCACAATCAGTGGCTGACCAAATACTTTTTTGCCCCACTGTAGCTGAATAGTTGTGAAGCATACCTCAAGTAAATACAATTAGATTATTTTAATTACCGTATTTTTCGGACCATAAGGCGCACTTAAAATCCTTTAATTTTCTCAAAAATCGACAGTGCGCCTTAAAATGCGGTGCGTCTAATGTATGAATTAATTCTGGTTGTCCTTCCTGACCTAGAACCGATTGTAGATGGTACACGGTGCTCATAAATCTGTCAAAATGTTTTAGCACGGCCTTGGTAAGTTACGAAGCTTACGGCCACCGTAGTGCGCAGCATAGCGGAGTAATACGGTATGTGCTTCAGCATTAGGGTACGTGCATTCATTCATTCATTTTCGAAGCGGATTTCAAACTCAGCGCTATCAACATGGTCATAGAGCAGCTGTGAGAGAATTCAACATTAACGAATCAATGGTACGGAAGTGGAGGAAGCAAGAAGACGCCCTGCACCAGGTAAAGACCAAACTGAGCTTCGGACGGAACCTAAGAGTTTTGTTTCATTTAATGCACCTTATAACCCGCTGCGCTTTATGGTCCGGAAAATACGGTAATGGCATGATTGTCCAGATCAAGTCGAAGAAAAATATGGAATCACTCGATTTTGAAGAATAAATCATGGACTCAATCAAAAACAAACACAAAAAAAAATCACAATCAGTACTCTGCTGATCCTCCTTTTGTGATGGCCATGGCACGGAGATGATATGCTCTCCTGAAGAAAAGCTCAACGATTTCTGCTCTATGGCAATATACAGTATTATCCTGAAAAATGAATTTATCGTCATCAAATCCATTTTCCATCGACTGAATATGGGAAAGTGTCTGTTGATTGACTGTCGAGGTAATGATCGCCATCTCCCAATGACCTTTCCATGACATGCAATACTGCATCAATTACGAGTGGGGATATTTGATTTTCCTGTCAGTCATTTTCATATTTTCATTAGAAGGCCACCAGACAAAAGTTCCAGGATCATCTCCTTGGCCAACGCAGATCGATGACTCAAAGCTGAATATCACCAGTCATGCGCACTACATTCTCCTTAGGCCACTATAACCTTGTTTTCATTTGGATTTTCTATATTTAAGTCCCATTTTATTCAGCCGATTTCTTACAGTTCTGTCACAAACACTGGCTCTGCTCTGAGACTCCTGTCCTAGCTGTAACGGATTCCTTGGTCTGTCTGTATGTTTTCCTAAAAGATAAGAATTACTCTATCTAGTGTGTTTTAATTAAAGTAAAACACTACGTGCAAAGTATATAAACTGCTTTGTGACTATGGTAATATCTAGTCAACGTCCATTTTGGTCAATGTCCTGTTTCGCAGAACATAACGCGAACGCTAAACGACACGTACTTGCACTTGTACCAAATTTTAGATACAGCTGACTGCAAACAACCAACGTCATTTGCCACATTTCGCGCTGGATTTCCTTCTTGAAAGAGTTTTAAAATCCTTTCCATTATTTCGACTGATAGCTCTCGTTGGGTTCATGTTTTCAATCAATTCGCCAACTAAGCAAATTAAGTTAATTAAGTCCAACAGCTCATTGAGGTCAAGTCAGATCTATTTATATAGCGCTTTTTACAATGGAGCATTGTCTCAAAGCAGCTTTACAAGTTTAGATTATCTCCTAATAACTACGTCCAATCCCAAATTGAGCAAGCCTAGGGCAACAGAGGCAAGGAAAAACTTCCTAAGTGTTATAGGAAGAAACCTTGGGAGGACCAAGACTCAAAAAGGGACCCAACCTCCTTGGGTTGCGTAGATGATAAATCTAAGAACGAAACTAAGGTCATGGAGTCATAGTTCGAATAAAATGTGAAATATACACATCAGCATCAAGTAGTCCGATACACAGAGCCACTCTAGATCTAGGTCTCTAAGCACTCCCTTCCACCTGCAGACTAATTTGCATTTTTAGACTTTTGTTGGTATTTGTTTTAAAAATGCAAATTCCAATGCGATTTCATGAATATGCCATTAAAGAACATGATAACTGCATGTGCCACCATTAATATGAAGTTGCAATAAATGTGTATCCTGCAAATCAAGCATTTCAACACAGCTCTTCCCCTCAAAAGCAAACCTTAGTAGCTACAACGATAGCCGATTTAGTTGAGCTGAATTAGCTTTACCCTAGATATTTTAACATGAGCGTGCGGTTAGGCACTGATGTCGGATACTAAACCCTGACTTGCTGTTGGCACTCCAACACATCTCACAACTGAAGAATGAATGGACTGTGGTAGCACAGCACTTAAAGTACCGGCCTGATCACTAGAAGGTCCTGGGTTCAAGTCCCAGCACTGTTAAAAACCACTATTTGACCCTAAGGCCCTTAACCCACACATACTTCTACTGTACATCATAAGATAATATCAGCACTGGATACATCTCTCTGGATAAGAGCATCTGCCAAATGACTGAATGCGCATGTAAAGTGAATGGGTTCTGTGCAGGTCAGCCAAGTTCTCTACATTTCTTTATGGACTTTGTTTTAGGGCAGTATGGCAGAATTCTGACGAAGTGACTGGTTGGCGTGGAGGAAATCTATGGTCATATTGAGAATATTGTACTGCAACCATTTCTCTAGGGAGATTTCTTGCCTGTATGCTTCATACTATGAACCTTTCAGTTGTGAGAAATCAGAAGGGTGTCTATTTACTTTTGACCATACTATTCATTTATCTTGTGAGAAAGTTATCAGGTTATAGCAAATCTTAACATCTATCTCTAACATATTCGGCTAGAGTAAAATGAAAATCTCTGCAGTGTCAGGATCCGATTCACTATCTGTAGTAAGCCTTTGAAGCGTGCATTATGAATATTTCAACAGCACACTGCAAAGTGTCATGAACTCATTACTTGCAAGTCTTGTAGAGGAAGGCACTGCCAGCGGTATTAAGTAATCCTTATCTGAAATGTGGGTTACATATAAAGAGGAAGTGTACAGTACAGTCTATTTAAAATCAGTTTACGTATCTACCATGGACGACCAACCAAAATGGATCTATTTGTTGATCTGCTGACTGAAGCAGACTGGAGGTCATAAAACTATTGCATTAGGAATAGGAGGCGATAAACCACTGGTGTGAACAGCTTATAATAAGGATTAGTGTAATGTGAAAGCTTCCTTATCTCAACTTCCTGTTTTAGTCCATTAAATATAATGCCATCCCTGACCTACTAAACTGAGATATCGATTAATTGGATTTCAGAGAGTAAATCAATAGTTCATTCTTAATGCTTTATCTTTCTACATTAGAATCTCATTACTAAAAAAATGCTGCTAATCTGGACCTGTTAATGAGATAAATGGCCGACTAAATGATCGTACATTTTCATTATCCTTGCGGCCATTCCCCAAAATGGCTATGCTCACACGCCACTTGATAAGGCATGGTGGCAGACAATGGAATCAGAAAAAATAAAGCAATTTCTGAGATACCAAACAACAATATTAAAGGAGAAAAGGAGGCTATGCACACAGCCTGATGCATCAGGTACACTTGTGAAGCCTGAAAATGCCTACACGATATAAAAAATAAGAAGAGTGATTCATAGTGGTGTAACATAAAACCTATACAACACTAAGTAAATCTAAAGGCATAAATAGACTCTTCTCATAGCTGATAAACTGCAATTTCCTTTACGGAGGTTGCCTCCAGGTTGACTTTTGGAGGTTTATTATCTTCAAATGGTTTAAAACATATGGCGTCTCATGTTATGACCACTAAATGCCTTCAGAAACACTTTGAACGCGTCAAAACAATAATCATTTTAGATCATTTGCACAATAAATGTCAGGTACTGTGAATGTCTTACCATAGATGTAGATTAACGGATGGTGCACATACATTTTGGGTCTCGAGTGGCTACTAACTCACAAACCATGAAATCAAGCAACCCAGTCATTTTTGCAGGTTGTCTAGGTCCAAAAACCATGGGATTCAAAAATCTGTTCAGATACAAGTCCCCTTCATAAGTCACACAATTGGCGTTACATGCTCAGGATTTAAAATAATAAGGATTTAGCTCTATTAGTGAGCAGGATGTCTGGAAGGCAAAATGAGATACAAGACGTCTATAGAGAGTTTCTTGCTGCTTATTTTATTCAAAAGCAGTATATGACTTGCCATGAATCACTGAGGGGGTGGGGTGAGTGGCACAAGACTTTTTATTAGGCTAAGCATTCACAGTTACTTGAATCTCTGTTCATGTCTCACCTCTTGGTCGAGCTCCAGATGCTGCCTCAGCTCTTCAAATCGTTCTCTCTTTTTAGCCTCCACAGCCAGACGCTGTGAGACCTGACGTCCTGCAGGAGGAGCGAGAGCACAGCAGGAATTCAGCGACAAACCTATGACTGTATGTCATTTCTTTTACTCCCTCCTGGGTTCTCTATTGCATCTGCATGTCCTTATCAGTGCCTGACCTCTGGTCTGGAAATATGTGCTCACTTCTGACCTGATCAGTGGAAAATCAGAGGTTGGTCTTTTTTAGTGCTTGGCCAACCATAACAAAGCTATAAAGCACACTGAACAAATTATCTTCTGGGTAATCATGTGCTTCTTCTTAGTAATAGTCTATGGGCCACTTCAGCAGAAAACCCCTATTTCAGATTAGGGTCTTAACTGGCTCATAATATTGCCTGACATGCAATAATTCGACATTCATTACGCTAGTATGGAGCAGAGATGGTGGAGTTGTGATAAATATGATGCAGGAGACACTTGCTGACCTCGGATGCTCTCCAGCGTCTTAGCTGCTGACTCTCTGACCTGATTGATGAGCTCCTGGCGTGTCAGCTCAGTACGCGATGCCTAATGCAGTACAGAGGGAGGGAGAGATAGGAAGAGAAAGAATGCATGGGAGAAAGCCATAACACAAACAGAGTACATTTCAGCCCTCTGGCTTATAATGTCTTGCATTCCTCATGAAAATGTGCTAATGGATCATGTTCTTCATTTCTCTTGAGCCATCACACTGCCTTATCAGGAAAAAAGTACCGTTTGTCACTTCCAATGTCATTTAGCAAACAAACACGCCTAGAGCTATTCCTGTATGAGAATAACACAGTGGTGCTTGTAAGTCTGTGAACTCTACAGAATTTGCAATACAGTATTTCTGCATAAATATGACCTAAAACGTCGACAGATTCTCAGACGAGTGCTACAAGCAGATAAAAAGAACCCACTGAAACAAATGAGGAAACGATCTAAATGTTACAGATCTGTGAGTGGCGAAAGTATGTAAACCTTTGCTTTCGGTCTCTGGTCTGCAATATCTTGTACAGCAATAACTTCATATAAAATTCAGTCCTGTAGATAGGCTTGGAGGAATTTTAGCCCATTCCTCCAGAACAGCTTCAGCTCTGGGATGTTGGTGGGTTTCCTCACATAAACTGCTCGCTTCAGGTCCTTCCACAGCATTTCCATTGGATTAAGATCAGGACTTTGATTTGGCCATTCCAAAACATTCAGTTTAGTCTTCTTTAACCATTCTTTGTGAACGTCTCGTGTGCTTACGATTGTTGTCTTGCCCATGTTCTCTTGAGATTCAATTCATGGCAGCTGTCCTGACATTTTCCTTTAGAATTCTCTGATATAATTCAGAATTCATTGTGCCATCAAGGGTGGTAAGCTATTCTGACCGAGACACAGCAAAACAGGCCAAACCATGATACTACCACCACCATGTTTCACAGATGGGATAAGGTTCTTATGCTGGAATGCTTCTCATTTAAACCAAAAACTTATATTTGTCCCACCTGTCCACAATGGTCAGCAATGTTCTTTTTGGAGAGCACTGCCATACACACCACTGTTGTTCAGTCCTCTGCTGATGGCGGACTCATTAACATTAAAATCAGCCAGTGTAAGAGAGGTGTTTAGTTGTTTAGAAGTTACCCTGGGTTCCAATGTGACCTCGCAGACCATTACACACCTTGTTCTTGGAGTGATCATTATTGGTCGATGACTCCTTAAACAATTTCCTCCATTTGTACACAGTCTGGATTGGGGGAGTCCAAACTCCTTAAGCTCGATGAGCATCAACAACTCTGTGCATACAGTGCCACTCTTCCATTCATGCATGTTGTGAAGAACAGACTTTGATAGATCCCTGTTCTATAAATACAACAGAGTACTCACTTCCACCTGATTGATATTCTCTTGATTGACAACACCTGACTCTACTTTCATTTTCAGATTAACCGCTAAGCCAAATTAACCGCTGTTCAATTACATGTGTCTCTCAGATGTAATATTGGATCATTTTCCTCAAGAAATAGTGTAATAAAAGTATAATATTGTTTCATTTGTTTAATTGGGTTCTCTTTAGATGATTTCTGTGTGCTGTATTAAGTCATTAAGTGACACTTTCTTGAGGCCTTGCTTTGTGACTAACTCACCTCTTTATGCATTACAGAGTACATGTTCTGCTGTGAGGACTGTGGTAGCCTAGCGGTTAAGGTGCTGGACTATGGACCAGAAGGTCCAGGGTTCAAATCCCACCTCTGCCAAGCTACCACTGTTGGGTCCCTGAGCAAGGCCCTTAACCCACAATTGCTTGGATTGTAAAATTTTATCACTTGTAAGTCTCTCTGGATAAGGGCGTCTGCTAAATGACATAAATGTAAATGTGTACCTGTTGTTACACTGTCTGCAGAGCCCTGTATCACGCCTTTTAATCAGGTGCTACGGGTGACTGAATATGGTGTGGTGAGGTCGCACACATTCGTGCATCCGCCCACCCACGGACACCGCTCTGTTGGGTGTGTGTGTGTGTGTGTGTATGTGTGTTTATCTGACAGGAACAGGGAAAGAGCATTCATAGAATGAAAGAAGTGATGCACCAAATTGAGATCATACATAGTGAGTTTAAAAAGAGTAACAGAAGATTCTTGCTGGCTAACAACAAACGTCTGCAATTTGTTATTTTTTAAAAAGTCTCAACAAAAAGATTTTGTAATGCTTAATTCTAGTTGTGTGTTTTTATTTCCATTACTCTTTTGCATTAGCCTCATATCTTGCTGTGGAATCATGTTAGATTCTCTGAGGCAGTACCTCCCAACTTTTTTGAGCCATGGCACATATTTCACATGAGAAAAATCACAAGGCACACCAAAAAACAAAAATGTCACAAACAGTACATTTATTGAAATATAACGAAAATCTAGTCTCAATTTACTTACTCAGGGTGAAACCTGGACCTGTTTGGTTGAACACAAAGCTGATATCTTACTGCCCTCTAGTGGAAGAGAATGGAATTGTTCTGCCTGTAACTACACACCGCTTGCTAAGAGTACCAATCAGGTGAAACTGGATACTCTTCCACGGCACACTTAAGTGCTGCGATACAGTGGTTGGGAAACACTGCTGAAAGGTATAAAGTGTATTTACTTATTTATTCATTTTAAACGCCACATTTACACTTATAAGATACATACACGGCAAGACAGGTTAGAGTCCTTCGCAGTGACGTATGAAGAGCCTAAATATTTTTTAAAGCACTGATATTGGACTGGTACTTATATGTTTATGAGCCGATGCCCAGAGTTCAGGTATCACAATTAGTATCAAAAGAGGAAAAACTGGGATCGGCGCATCTGTAAATCCATATCACGCAGCACTGTAAATAGTAAAGGCAAGAATGTTTGCTCTGATACTTTTCAGATATAACAAAAGTAGCAGAATACAATCAGCCTTCTTATATGTCACACCAGATCCAAAACTATTTGTGGCACAAGGAAATGTACAGACCTGCTCCTCTCTGCTGATGGCGCTGTGCTTAGCGATAGTCTCCATGCGTCCGCGATACACAGCGCAGTCCTTCTCGATCTCCTCCACTTCCCTCAGAGAGAACGTCACAGCGATGCGCGGCACCGGAACCTCCGACCAGAAGATGTAATGCTTAAAAGAAAGATGTACCGTATTTTTCGGACCATAAGGCACACTTAAAATCCTTTAATTTTCTCAAAAATCGACAGTGCGCCTTAAAATGCGGTGCGTATAATGTGTGAATTAATTCTGGTTGAGCCTTCTGACCTAGAACCGATTGTAGATGGTACACGGCCCTCATAAATCTGTCAAAATGTTTTAGCACGGCCTTGGCAAGTTACGAAGCTTACGGCCACCGTAGTGCGCAGCATAGCGGAGTAATACGGTATGTGCTTCAGCATTAGGGTACGTGCATTCATTCATTTATTTTCGAAGCGGATTTCAAACACAACGCTATCAGTCACGCAGTACAACATGGACATAGAGCAGCTGCGAGAGAATTCAACATTAACGAATCAATGATACGGAAGTGGAGGAAGCAAGAAGACGCCCTGCGCCAGGTAAAGACCAAACTGAGCTTCGACGGAACTTAAGAGTTTTGTTTCATTTCATGCGTCTTATAACCCGGTGCGCTTTATGTATGAACATATACCCGTTAGCAGCCGATCGTTGATATCGCGCCTTATAACCCGGTGCGCTTTATAGCCCGGAAAATACGGTACCTTGAATGACCTATTTTATGCGGGTAAAAAGCAGCATAAAACCGGCATTCATTGACTTCATTTGCATAGACAGTACAATCAGATCAGCCAGACAACAGAGCTTTTGTCTCATTTCATTTGCGCTTCCTCTAATTTCTCCAACCTTGATGAATGAGTAAGGGAATTGGGGTCCTGACCATTAGAGAACAGAATAAAGATGACTAACAACAAATGAGGAGAAACGGATGGACTAAAGCCTGTAACTGTAGAACTATTGTAACTGTGGCCACTAAAACTTGAATAAAGAATAAGCAGAATATAAACTGAAGCACAGTACTGTATAGATTTTTAAAAGGCTTTGGTTGATTTTTGTAGCCTCTACGTCAGTCTTCCTCAGGGCTTTATCTTTCTGCTATTATTATACTTTATTGGAATTCATAATTAAACTGCCATTCACCATTGTTTGGTCCTACTGCCACTCACTCACTTTCCATATACGTTTCATTCAACTCAGAGTTCCGAGGGACCTGCGTCTAACCGGCAGCACATGGTGCAAGGTGGGAATCACCCCTAAACAGCGCACCAGTCCCACGCACACACTCCCATTAGAGACGCCAACTGACCCAATATCTTTGGAATGTGGGTGGAAACTGAGTAGCCAGATGAACCCCATGCAACCAAGATAGAACCATACTGTGCCTTTGTGCCTATCTTGCCCATGCCCACTTTTAAGCAGCACATTCTTTATGATAATACATAAAAAATAAGCAGTTGTGATCATGGCTCTTTGAGACCTGTGGGCAGCAGATCTTGAGCAGGTTGATGGTTTTGCCGCAGATGTAAACGTGGTTCGCGATGTGGCGCAGGAACACTGGCACACAATCCTCCGCATCCCGAGAGATCAGAGTGTAACCCTGCACCCAGAAATGCTTATCTACAAAGCAACAGCAGGAGACACGATTAGGATGCATAATGGATTCTAGACAGTGTTAACACAACGTGGTGGAACAAAGAGTATGTACGTTTGTAGTTAAGACCTTTACATCTTCCTGCCGATGCTCACCTCTATAACTGAGGTAATCCTCATTCACTTGGATCATGAACTCTTTATACACATCTCGGAAGACTCCACTGTACACCCAGTCTGACACAAACCTACACAGAGAACAAGCAGACGTATTACTCAGTGCGACACCTTCCTGTACATGGTACAGCAGTAAGCAGGTTCATCTGGTGTAGCAGTGATGCTATTAAAATTAAATCCTCAACTCATCCCAGATTTCGCCAGAGCCTAAAAAAAGCATCGAATGCTCAACCTGAGCAGACTGCTAGCAGTGTCAGGTAATGTGTCACTACAACCCCAATCTGAAGACAAAATTCAGAATGAATTCAAGTCAATGAGAGCTTAGGTTGTGCAAACAAAAGCCCTCATTTCCAATACACATTTGGTTCTGAGCTGTTCGTGTTTAACTACTTCCAGCTTCTTAAGGGCATAATAGCTTACCCAGTGAATGAATGTGACAAATATTTCTCTGAATATCTAAACTGATAGTGACAGCTTTGCAGCAACTGAGTGAAGGGTTTATGTCGTTACTTTCCAGACATAGCAAACGCATCTGTTGCAAATGCCTGAGGCATGGCAATCATTTAAACGTGTTTACCAAGTGGTTGGGGGTGATTACACCGTTCTTTTCCTCCAACAATCATTAACAGTTGCTCAAAGGAGACCTACTAACTAATCGTTGCATTGAATGGTCAATGACAGATCATCTAATCACAATTATTTGTGTTGATCAGTCAACAATTCATTTTTAGGTTACATAATTATGTTTCCATATACAGTCAGTCAACGTTCATTCTCAAACTATATTGTATTAGAAAAAGTCACAGCATTCTATAGTGTTGACCTTCATCAATCAAAAATGAATATTATTAATGTTTGGAATATGGTCAGTTAAATAGACACAACAGCAATACAGTGGTGCTTGAAAGTTTGTGAACCCTTTAGAATTTTCTATATTTCTGCATAAATATGACCTAAAACATCATCACTTTCACACAAGTCCTAAAAGTAGATAAAGAGAACCCAGTTAAACAAATGAGACAAAATATTATACTTGTTCATTTATTTATTGAGGAAAATGATCCAAATATTACATATTAGTGAGTGGCAAAAAGTATGTGAACCTTTGCTTTCAGTATCTGGTGGTGTGACCCCCCTGTGGCAGCAATAACTGCTACTAAACGTTTCCTGTAACTGTTGATCAGTCCTGCCACACCGGCTTTGGAGGAATTTTAGCCCATTCCTCCGTACAGAACAGCTTCAGCTCTGGGATTGGTGGGTTTTTCCTCACATTAGCTGCTCACTTTCAGGTCCTTCCACAAACATTTCCGTTGGATTAAGGTCAGGACTTTGACTTGGCCATTCCAAAACACATGAACTTTATTCTTCTTTAACTATTCTCCTTTCCATTTAACCATTCTGACATTTTCCTTTTAGAATTCTCTGATATAATTCAGAATTCATTGTTCCATCAATGATGGCAAGCAGTCCTGGCCCAGATGCAGCAAAACAGGCCCAAAAACTATGATACTACCACCACCATGTTTCACAGATGGGATAAGGTTCTTATGCTGGGAATGCAGTGTTTTCCTTTCTCCAAATATAATGCTTTTCTTTTTAAAACAAAAAGTTCTATTTTGGTCTCATCCGTCCACAAAACATTCTTCCAATAGCCTTCTGGCTCGTCCACATGATCTTTAGCAAACTGCAGACAAGCAGCAATGTTCTTTTTGGAGAGCAGTGACTTTCTCCTTGCAACCCTGCCATGCAGACCATTGTTTGTTCAGTGTTCTTCTGATGGTGGACTCATGAACATTAACATTAGCCAATGTGTGGGAGAGGCCTTCAGTTGCTTAGAAGTTACCCTGGGGTCCTTTGTGACCTCGCAACAACTATTACAAGCCTTGCCTCGGAGTGATCTCTGTTGGTCGACCACTCCTGGGGAGGGGTAACAATGGTTCCTGAATTTCCTCCATTTGTACACAATCTGTCTGACTGTGGATTGGTGGATCCAAACTCTTAGAGATGGTTTTGTAACCCTTTTCAGCCTGATGAGCATCAACACCTCTTTTTCTGAGGGTCCTCATAAATCTCCTTTGTCGTGCCATGATACACTTCCACAAACATGTTGTGAAGAGCAGACTTTGATAGATCCCTGATCTTTAAATAAAACAGGGTGCCCACTCACACCTGATTGAAAACACCTGACTCTAATTTCACCTTCAAATTAACTGCTAATCCTAGAGGTTCACATACTTTTGCCACTCACTAATATGTAATATGGGATCATTTTCCTCAATAAATACATGACCAAGTATAATATTTTTGTCTCATTTGTTTAACTGGGTTCTCTTTATCTACTTTTAGGACTTGTGTGAAAATCTGATGATATTTTAGGTCATATTTATGCAGAAATATATAAAACATCTAAAGGGTTCTAATCATCTTTGTTCTCTATAATGCACTGTATCATCACATTTTAATCCATATTCTCAGTAATTTTCTTTGAGACAGTATACACAGTACACAGTAACATGTAAAAATCTGATCAAATACTTATTGTATATTAGTGCTGCCAAAATGTGTGTTAGCACAATAACATTTTAATAGAAATTATTTTTAATGAAGTAAACATTTTAATGAAATTCTCACTGCTTTTTTTTTACTGTATGAAGCACCCAATAGTTATGGAGTGTGTCCAATATGGTGACCTAATCACTATTTCCTACATTCTACAAATTATATAGAGCACTATTGAGCACTACTGAGTTTGTGAGGGTCCTAATTTAATGTAGGACACGTCCTTATATAGCATGTTTCTCATTACGGTTTCAGCAGATCCTGTCATGTAAACACATAAAACTATACCTTGCACATGCTGCGACAGAAGCAGCCTGCAAATGCTGTTTCTAAAACAAAAGAATCTAATGAAACTAATATTTTGGATTAAAAATGTATAATTCCGCCAATCCCTAGATGCCTGATAGAGAGACCTCAGCAAATCCTGTCAGAGAGGAAGCAATGAAATGTAGTGGTGAAACATGCAAGATAAGACGCTGAAGATAATGTGAATATAACACTACAAAACAAATGTGATTATTGTTTCACAGAACTATTATATAATTGTTTTTCAACAACAGCTAGTTCCAAATTTCCAATCTGATTTGTTGACTTCTCACCGTGGAGTTATCACCATGAGGATATTCATGATAACAGCGTATTTTGTTTTCACACCAAAATGGTATCACTCAGCTGAAGCGTTGCCATGTAACAACAAGCTTTATGCATGCAGAAACACAACATGTACAACTAACAGAATAACCCTAATAATTATCTAAATTCTATTGTTTTCTTAATGAATTTTATTTTTCATTTTAGTCCTTTTTTTCCCCTTTCAGCTTTTCTTATTTGCACTTTGTATTTCAAACTAACATTACTTGGTAGTGTTATATAAATCATATGCCTTTTGCAATAGAACATTCAAGGTTGTGTATTACCGCTAATCATGTCTGCGATTATCTATGGCACTCGGCTGGTGCCATGAGGTTATTTGTGATAACACAATCCCACACGTATTCTATTGTTTAAGTACAGGGGGGGAAAGAAGTCTTGAGTCAGCCACTGATTGTGCAAGTTCTCCTACTTAGAAAGGTGAGAGAGGTCTGTAATTTTCATCATAGGTACACTTCAACTATGAGAGACAAAATGAGAAAAAAAATCCAGGAAATCACATTGTAGGATTTTCAAAGAATTTAATTGTAAATCATGATGGAAAATAAGTATTTGGTCACCCACAAACAAGCAAGATTTCTGGCTCTCACAGACCTGTAACAACTTCTTTAAGAAGCTCTTCTGTCCTCCACTCATTACCTGTATTAATGGCACCTGTTTGACCTCATTATCTGTATAAAAGACACCTGTCCACAGTCTCAAACAGTCAGACTCCAAACTCAACCATGGCCAAGATCAAAGGCCTGTCGAAGGACACCAGGAAGGAAACTGTAGACCTGCACCAGGCTGGGAAGAGTGAATCTACAATAGGCAAGCAGGTTGGTGTGAATAAAATCAACTGTGGGAGCAATTGTAAGAAAATGGAAGACATACAAGACCATTGATAATCTCCACGATCTGGGGCCCACGCAAGATCTCATCCCGTGGGTCAAAATGATCATGAGAACGGTGAGCAAAGATCCCAGAACTACACGGAGGGACCTGATGAATGACCTGCAGAAAGCTGGGACACAAAGTAACAAAGGCTACCATCAGTAAACACACTACAACCGAGAGGGACTCAGATCCTGCAGTGCCAGGCGTGCCCCCCTTGCTTAAGCCAGTACATGTCCAGGCCCGTCTGAAGTTTTGCCAGAGAGCATATGGATGATACCAGAAGAGGATTGGGAGAATATCATGTGGTCAGATGAAACCATAAATAGAAGTTTTTGGGAAAAAATCAACTCGTTTGTGTTTGGAAGAAGAATGCTGAGTTTGCATCCCAAGAACACCATACCTACTGTAAAGCATGGGGGTGGAAACATCATGCTTTGGGGCTGTTTTTCTGCAGAGGGGACAGGACGACTGATCCGTGTTAAGGGAAGAATGATCAGGGCCATGTAGCGTCAGATTTTAAGTCAAAACCTCCTTCCATCAGTGAGGAGAGCATTTGAAGATGGAATGTGGTTGGG
Organism: Ancistrus triradiatus; assembly: GCA_025084515.1. NCBI lineage: Eukaryota > Metazoa > Chordata > Actinopteri > Siluriformes > Loricariidae > Ancistrus > Ancistrus triradiatus. The sequence goes on along the minus strand of JAJAGP010000044.1, from coordinate 1,115,281 downwards.
TCTTCCAGCATGACAATTTACATTTACAGCATTTAGCAGACGCCCTTATCCAGAGCGACTTACAATTGATACAGTCTTACAATCCAACAGTTGTGGGTTAAGGGTCTTTCTCAAGGACCCAACAGTGGCAGCCTGGCAGAGGTGGATTTGAAACCCAGGACCTTTCTGGTCCATAGTCCAGTGCCTTACCCGCTACCGCAGTACCGCAGCATGACAATGATCCCAAACACACCGCTCGGGCAACGAAGGAGTGGCTCCGTAAAAAGCATTTCAAGGTTCTGGAGTGGCCTAGCCAGTCTCCAGACCTCAACCCCATAGAACATTTGTGGAGGGAGTTGAAAGTCCGTGTTGCCCCAAAACATCACTGCTCTAGAGGAGATCTGCATGGAGGAACGGACCAAAATACCAGCTACAGTGTGTGCAAACCTGGTGAAGACTTACAGGAAAAGTTTGACCTCTGTCATTGCCAACAAAGGTTATGTTACAAAGTATTGAGTTGAACTTTTGTTATTGACCAAATACTTATTTTCCACCATGATTTACAATTAAATTCTTTAAAAATCCTACAATGTGATTTCATGGATTTTTTTTCTCATTTTCTCTCTCATAGTTGAAGTGTAGCTATGATGAAAATTACACACCTCTGTCATTTTTTTGCCCCACTGTATGTACATTATGTCACAACAATCCTGACAGGTTCCTCAGAAAAATCTGACACTGTCAGAGCACAGCCTACAATTTTTGACCAATTTAATAGTACCTTGATTTAAAAACTCTCAGTTATTACAAACATTCGAACACCAGTTCATAGAGTACAACTTAGAGCACACTGATCTGGTTTAGCTGAACTGTGCTGAAGATCACGTAGTGTGGAATAGGCATAAATCTAGTCGTTGTGTCTCATAAAAGACTGATTTGAAACTAATGAGAAGCACAGAGCCAGTAACTGCAGTGTGTTTCCAAACCTCTCCCAGTGGTGCAACTAAATTAGCAAAACAAGACACTGATCAAAGACAGTAAAGTACTATTGAGTTGTGTTCCTGGGGTGTCATTTAGGACGTTAGGCTAGAAATGTCATCAGGAGAGGCCAGGAGAACTAAAGTGGGAAAGAGAGTGGGAACACAGGCTGACTGAGCATGTCCACAATAAGCTATTCATAAAACTGACACAAGCCAGCGACCTGATGTCTTTGTACATACATCACACATGACCGGTTGTATCATTAAAGAAGGAAATGAATGCAAAACATCTCAAGCTCTTTCCCTGGTAAACATCTGAGTTTGTGCTTCGACAGATCTTTTTTGCCATGAATTCTGTCATCTTTGTCGAATGAATTTGACACAATAATTGTTTGTATTATATAGAGGTCTAAGGTAGAGGATTGCACTGACCGTGTGTATGGCTCACAGCTGATCTTCAGCAGAGACAGCAGCACAGGGTAGTTCTCATTACTGCAGTTACTCTGTGCTTCATTGTATAGGTAGGACAGAAGCTTCACACCCTACAGAAACAAAACGCTCTTTAAATGTTAAACAAGCATTATATTATTACAAAAAAAAAAAAAAAAAAAACCCTGAAGATTTGTTGAGTGTTACGCACCACTGGGAAAGCAGTCTGGCTTGCATCAGCACCACCATTCGCACAGCACAGTTCTGCCAGGTACCTGATAAACAGAGAGAATAGAAGTACTTCGTAAGCATCATGACAGCAGTTTCCCATTTACAACAACTTTCAGGACACTACGTTCTCATAAAACATACTAATTCCTCTATACGGCTCCTTAATCCCCCAAAATGACTGAATAATAGTGCAACAGTGGATTATCATGAAATTTAACATGGGACTGAACTGCTTTCAAATTATTTTCTCTTTGCCTGACATGTGAACCTGTCAAAACTTCCTTAATTAAGTTTACATTAGGGTTTACCAGGGGTGACTACTGGACTGCGGAGTTGCAGTCATAAAGGTACTGGACTACTGAATGAAATATCCAGGGTTTAATTCTCAGCTCTGCCAAGTTCCCACTGATGGGTCCTAAAGCAAGGCCCTTAACCCATATTTGCTAGGCTTGTAAACTCATTAATTCATTCACATTCTTATCTCCTTAAACCTGGACAGGGTCGCAGGAGAGTCGGTGCCTAGCCTGCAGCATAGGGCGCAAGGCAGGAGCAACCCTAGACAGGGCGCCAATCCATCGCAGGGAACACGCACTCGGGCCACTTACAGCACGATCAATTAAAGCAATTCTTTGGACTGTGAGAGGAAACTGGAGTACCCGGAGTAAAGCCACCGGACATGTGGAGCTCCACATTGAAAACTAACAGTTCAGGCACATCATGTTACTTATGAACATGGTTATCTGTGGTAGCCTAGCGGGTAAAGTACTGAACTATGGACCAAAAGGGTTCAAATCCCACCTCTGCCAAGCTGCCACTGTTGGGTCCTTGAGCAAGGCCCTTAACCCACAATTGCTTGGATTGTAAGACTGTATCAATTGTAAGTCGCTATGGATAAGGGCGTCTGCTAAATGCTGTAAATGTGTAGGTACAGTTTTATCTTTATGGTGTCATACACAGCAGTGCTTTATATGTTTGAGGACTGTTTCGAATTTTCTATATTTCTAACTTCTAAAAGTAGATGAAGAGAACCCAAACAATTAAAATTGAAATATTACATTTTGCTATTCATTAATGGAGGAAAATAAAACATCATATCTGTGAGTGGCAAAAGTATGTGAACATTTGCTTTCAGTATCTGATTTTTCCAGTAGCTTTCTGAATTTTCAGTGTTCTTTTTGGAGAGAAGTGGCTTTTTCCTTGCAAACCTGCTATGCACACCATTGTTGTTCAGTGTTCTCCTGATTCATGAAAATGAACATTAGCCAATGTGAGAGAGGCCTTTAGTTGTTTAGAAATTACCCTGGATCCCTTTGTGACCTCACCGAATATTACATGCTTTGCTCTAAGAGTGATTTTTGATGGTCATCCAAGTACCAATGGTCTTCAAATTACTAAATTTGCACACTACTTGTCTGACTGTGGATTGGTGGAGTTCAAACTCTTAATAGATCATCTGGTAACCTTTTCCAGCCTGATGAGCATCAACCACTCTTTTTTTGAGCTCCTCAGAAAGACAATTTGTTGGTACCATGATACACTTCCACTAATGTGTAGTGACGATCAGACTGGTCTTACTCACACCTGATTGCCATCCCGTTGTTTGAAAGCACCTGACTTCAATTTCACCTTCAAACTAACTGCTAATCCTAATACATTTGTGATAATGGATCATTTTCCCCAATATCTAAATAACCATGTATAATATTTTTGTCTCATTTGCTCAATTGGATTCTCTTTATCCACTTTCAGGACTAGTGTGAAAATCTGATGAGCAAACTTTCAAGCACGACTGTACTAGTTTGTGAGTTTTAATAACTGGACAAAGATTTTGTCATAGTATTGTGTGTGTTCTACCTGAACTTCATCCATGGAGGACATGCTGGTATGGCCCCTGGTATGCATAGTTGGGTAAGGGGCCTCGGCTAAATAATGTGAAGCCTGGACTAATTTAGATTAAGGCTGGCTGCCTTTAGGGGGGAGTTCCAAGGATTTTCAAGGACACAGTTATCAATTTAGAAGCGCTGCATTTTTAACAAAACACTATGTGAATGCCACCCCTGGCCTCCCTGCACACAACATCACACAAAGTACACACCGTGATTCCTACCTGAGCTGGCGTCCCAGCTTGCGGAAATGAAAGCCGATGGTGAGGAGACTGAGAGAGGCAGGTGTGCTGAGCACACAAGCCCTATAGTAGTGCAGATAGCGCCTCAGGCCACCTGTAAAGGCCTGACACATGCAGACACAATAACAGGATTTTCAGATCTGTCACTTACAGAAGGTTTGATACAAATTAGGATGGCACAAATCTGATTCCAGAACAGCAATAAAGCAGCAACTTGTCCTTGACACAAACCAAGGTTAGCGATACTGAATGGAGAGTCATTACCTGAAACACCAGGCCTTTCTTATCAGCAGAGCCCAGAGAGAAGCGGCTCAGGCGAAGGTAATGCGTGCCGTACTGCGCCAGCTCCTCTAACAAGCGCAACACACTCTCCGGGGATGTTCCAGACACACACACATCTGCACGCACATCAAACTGCACACTTGACTGCAGATGAACATAAGGAAGTAAAGAAGTCCATCATTATCTACATTCCTTAAGGCATATGGAAGCTCAGTATTTCATCATGCTACAGGTAATCTATATATATACACATTTTCTGATAGACAGCATTTTTACAAAGGACTTCATTCTGGTCAGCACCTCATTTAGAGGGAAGGTGGCAGAAGCTACCCCTATAAGCATGTTGAGGAGGTCTTTAACAAGCTGAGTTTGGCAGTCCAGAGGCAAAGGGAGGAGAGGAATGGGAGACTGAGTTGAGAGCATATTCCTCATCTCGCCTTCCCACAAACGGTAGAGCTGATCAAATGCCTCCCTGCCTGCCTCTGTTAGATATGGTGGTTCTTTCTGACCTGGGGGACTGAAACGAGAAAGAGAAGGAGACATGACCCAAACAGCTGCCAGTGTTGGAGAATATGCACACAAACTGGATAAAATCAACTGAAAATTTATTGCCTGCTCATATTCCACTCAGGCGGTTAATTGGCTTATCAGCCATGCTCATTAATATCACACATTAAAATTCCATCATCCAACCACAGTAACAATGTAAATAAATGTGGGGGGGGAACAGGAAAATAAGAAATGGGTACATATTAGGGGTGTAACGATACACTCGATTTGGTTTGATTCACTACAACATACTGAACTCGTTTCGTTTTTCTTCCTCAGTTTAATTTAAAAAGTTTTTTTAAGTGTAACAATGCAAAATATATATATGGAGTTGCCAGTATTAGTTACTCCATCTTCTGTGTACACATTCTAGGTGCACTTTACATGTATACAATTACTGAGTATGGTCCATTTCTATCACAGAGTTTCAGTCACTCTGTAGACTCCGATTAGTCAAGTCAGATTTATTTATATAGCGCTTTTTACAATGGAGCATTGTCTCAAAGCAACTTTACAAGTTTAGATTATCTCCTAATAACTACGTCCAATCCCAAATTGAGCAAGCCTAGGGCGACAGTGGCAGGAAAAAACTACCTAGTTCTAGGAAGAAACCTGGGAGGACAAGACTCAAAAAGGAACCCAACCTCCTTAGGGCGACGTAGATGATTAAATCTAAGAGCGAAACTAAAAGTCATGGAGGTCAAAATTCGAATAAAATGTGAAGTATGCACATCGGCATTAAGTGGCCCGGGTTTGATGGGGCTTCAGATGATGACGGAAGCAGCTTGAGTGAAGCTGCAGCGGATGAACATCATGTGTGGGACTGGAACTGCCGGAACACAGCTCGGAGAGAAAACAGTAAATGTAATTAGTTATTGATTAAGAGCACAGTGTCTATTAACAATCACTGATGCCAAGTGTAGCATGAGACCCCGGCAGCAGTAGCTATAGCAGCATAGCTAGAAACAGGAGAACTGGTAGGAAACACAGCCAAGAGGGATCACATGAGACATCGGCAACCCCACGGGAGGCAGAAGACAGCAACCCAACGTCTCTGATCACCATAAGACTCTTTGACTATGAACCCCCAGCTCTGCCCTTATTCTAAGGCAAGGATGCATGAGTCAAGATCACGAGGACCGAAGCCCAGTTCAGCCAGACCGTCCACTCGACACTCCCGGCTAACGGACAAGGAGGCAGGCCAGACATGACTCAGACTCCGGCCCCAGCACCCCAATACCAGCAACCTGGTCTAAATCTAGTCAAAAGCTGTGTAAATAGGTATGTCTTTAGCCTAGACTTAAAACTTTGGAGAGTGTCTGAATCTCGAACGAAAGTGGGAAGTTTATTCCATAGTTGGGGGGCCATGTATGAGAAAGCCTTTCCCCCGGCTGTGACTTTTTTAATTCTAGGAACTAAAAGAAGTCCTAGATCATGACATGATTAGATCATGTCACTTAAAATGACATTGGATTTAAACCACAAATTCTCTCTTTTTGATTTATATCTTGCTGCAAGCAATATTTCAACTTGTGACAACAGTCTCACAGCTCATTACATAGGTATGGTTCTTGCCCATGTACAGTGGTAACGCAAACCAGACACTTGATTTCTTCCATTCCCTTACTCTTGCTGAGAAATAACCGAGGCAATCTCCATGCTTCCTTTGTATAATATGCTGCCGTCACTCACGGGTAGCGATGCTACATTACACAAGCATGCTTCTGAGCTTGTGAAAAGATTAACTCAGCATCTGCGATTTTTTCCGCCCAAAGTATCAATAGCACTCAAGCCTACACTGAATAGATATTTTTGGGTGGCGGAAGATTCTCAGCACAGCAGTGACAGTGACAGTGTCATGGGGGAGTGCGTGTTGCTGGTAGGAGTGTGTCAAGCATAGCTTTTTTTAACACCTCACCATCACTGCCTGGTTAAGAATATTATACCAAAAATATCTAAGTAGTCTTGAGGAAAATAACAGATACTGATGCAGATAGGGGAAGATTTAAAAAGCCATGAAAGAGATGGGAAAGGGATGAGCTATAGTTTCGTACTGTAACCACCATCCAAAAGCTGTATGGAGACCAGTAAGATTTGTCCATGCCACACATGCTAACCTGCCACTACCATGTTTGTGTAACAACTGCCCTAGGGACTGTGGTGGCCTAGCGGGTAAGGTACTGGACTATAGACCAGAAGGTCCAGGGTTCAAATCCCACCTCTGCCAAGCTGCCTCTGTTGGGTGCTTGATCTAGGCCCTAAACCCACAATTGCTTGGATTGTAAGACTGTGTAAGTCGCTCTGGTATTATTATGGTATTACCTGAAAAAATGACTAAGGACTGTACGATAAATGGTTGCTATACCTAAGAAACTGGTAAATATACACATTATGAATATGTTAATTGATATTAATAACTGATACACGTTAGAGGTGGATGAAACAATGATTTTAAAATGTCTCCACCACCTGCCTAAATACAGAGATCACAAAAACCATTGTACTATGCACATTTTATTATTTGTGGTGCAAATGCTGACGAGGCGTTGCCAGCGCTTTTAGCAACCAGACACTACTGAATTTGCTAGTCCAGCTCATGTTTTCCCTGATAAAAGCACAAATGTTCAAACAATAACCCAGAGTGGCAAAAAAAAAATCAAACAATAATTAAAAAAGGCATTAAAATAGACTTTGATAGATCCCTGATCTTTAAATAAAACAGGGTGCCCACTCACACCTGATTGTCATCCCATTGACTGAAAACACCTGACTCTAATTTCACCTTCAAAGTAACTGTATGTAATATTAGATCATTTTCCTCAATAAATAAATGACCAAGTATAATATTTTTGTCTTATTTGTGTAACTGGGTTCTCTTTATCTACTTTTAGGACTTGTGTGAAAATCTGATGATGTTTTAGGTCATATTTATGCAGAAATATAGAAAATTGTAAAGGGTTCACAAACTTTCGAGCACCACTGTATCTAATAGCACAATGGCTGATTTACAGGAAATACAGATATAAAATTAAATCCAAAATCAACAATAAACTACTGATTTCTGGTCTTTTAAAGCATTATTGTATTACTCGTGAACACCTAGAACATGGTGGTTACATAGTGTTGAGAACTACTCTTTACTAAAGTTCATTCTAAAAGGTTCTACTACCCCAAGTGGTCTCTCATTTCTGTTATTTAGTAGAGTTAGATTTGTTAGATTGCAAATTAGTCCTAAATACCAACAAGAAAAAGAGTTATGTATATATAATAATAATAATAATAATTCATTTTATTTGAAAAGCGCCTTTCAAACACCCAAGGACACTACATATAATACATTATAAAATACATAATAGAATATAATAATATAATATAACACACATTGTGAATGAATTAATAACTAATAGAGTAATGTAAATTAAAATTAAAATAACAGTAAACAGTGAGAATGGAATTTATGTGGGATAAGACAATCTAAAAAGGTGTGTTTTGAGTTTGGATTTAAAAACTTGAAAAGAGTCAATGGCCCGCAAATCGGAGGGAAGAGAATTCCAAAGAGCAGGTGCAGAGTGGCTGAAAGCTCGATTTCCCATAGTGATGAGACGGGTGTGAGGAACAAAAAGTTGAAGAGTCGAAGAAGAACGGAGAGAACGAGATGAAGTGACAGATTTAATAAGATCAGAAATGTAAGGCGGGGCAAGTGGGGAGTGCTTTGAAGGTGATGAGTAGAAGCTTAAAGTTGATTCTTTGTTTTATTGGAAGCCAATGAAGTGGATAAAGGATAGGAGTGATGTGATGGGAAACAGGGGTCTGAGTGATAATACGTGCGGCAGAATTTTGGAGGAGCTGTAATTTACGAAGTGATTTGTCAGGAAGACCGAAAAGAAGAGAATTACAGTAATCAAGGCGTGATGTGACAAGACTGTGAACAAGAATGGCAGTGGTTTGGGGAGTAAGGGAAGAACGGAGGCGAGGAAATATTGCGAGAGTGGAAATAAGCAGCCCGGGTAATTTATTGATGTGTGAGTGAAAGGAAAAGTGTGCTTCGAGGTGACGCCCTAAACTCTTCACATGGGGTCGAGGGGCAATAATGTATTGTCGATGGGAATAGAGGAAACTATGATAGCTGGAATGAATGGAGGGGTCCCAATGTAGGACTTCTGTTTTGGAACTGTTAAGTTTGAGAAAGATTTGAAGAGAACCAGGGGTTAATTTCTGGAGGCAGTGGATAAGAGAGGATGGTGGAAGAGATAAAGAAGGTTTGGAAGAGAAATAGAGTTGGGTGTCATCCGCGTAGCAGTGAAAGTTAATATTGTGTTTACGGAAGATGTAGCCCAGAGGGAGAATGTAAATGATGAAAAGAAGGGGTCCAAGGACGGACCCCTGAGGAACACCAGCAGAGATGGGAAGAGAGTTAGATTTGTAGGATTTAAGTCGAATAAACTGTTTACTTTTATCAGAGAGGTAAGAAGTGAACCAGGCATGGGGTGTATGAGTGATACCAACAGATGCTAATCTATCGAGGAGGATGCTATGAGAGATGGTGTCGAATGCTGCAGTGAGGTCAAGTAATATGAGGATTGACAGAAGGCCAGAGTCAGAAGCTATGAGGAGGTCATTTGTAATTTTTATCAAAGCAGTTTCAGTACTGTGAAGAGGACGGAAACCAGATTGAAACTGTTCATAAAGGTTATTAGAGTTAAGATGGTTCTGGAGCTGAGCAGCGACAACTTTTTCCAAAATTTTGGAAAGGACGGGTAAATTAGAAATTGGACGGAAATTGTTGAAGTTGGTAGGATCAAGGCCAGGTTTCTTAAGTATGGGTGTAATAGAAGCATTTTTAAAAGTGCATGGGACAATACCAGTAAGTAGGGAGGAGCAAATAATATCAGTAATAAGGGGGGCGATAGAGGGAAGACAGATCTTGACAAGTGCAGTGGGAAGTGGGTCAAGTTGACAGGTAGTGGGTTTTGCTTTGTGGATGAGTTCAGTAATATTTTGAACAGAAGGGAGGGAAAAACTGGAAAATGTAGTTGTAGAAGAGAGGAAGGAAGGGATATGTGCTCCAGAGACTGAAGGGGGAAAGTGTTGGTGAATGGCAGCTATTCTTGAGGCATAAAAGACGTTGAGTGCATTGCAGAAGTCAGTAGAGAGCATGTGGAAGGGAAGTGAATCGGGAGGTTTAGTGATACTGGTAAGGAGATAGAAGAGCGATTTAGAGCTGTGTTGATTTGATTGAATGAGTCCAGAGTAATAAGCAGACTTGGCTATTGAAATAGAGTCCTTGTAAATAGTAGTGATCTTTTATACATTCTTGTGAATAGTGAGTCCAGTTTTTTTGAAAAGGCGTTCCAGTTGCCGTCCTTTGGATTTAAGCTGACGGAGTGCTGGAGTAAACCAGGGTGCAGAGCGGGTGAAGGATACAGTTCTAGTTTTTACAGGTGCATGGGAGTCCAGAAGTGCATGAAGATTAGTATTGTAATACAGAACAAGATCTTCTGGTGATGAATCAGCGATTTTCTGGGGGAGCATGGAAATATCGACAGAAAGGGAATCAGTGTTGATGTCCTTGATTTTACGAAAAGAGATAGATCGAAGGAAAGTAGCTTTTGACACAGAGAGATTAATGTTGAAGGTGATGAGCATATGATCAGAAAAAGGAACTGAGTGTGGAGTACAGTCAGCGGGAGTGACTCCAGAACAGCAAACCAGGTCTAAAATATGACCTTTGTTATGAGTTGGAAAATGCATAAATTGTTGTAAACCGAAACTATCTAAACAGGAAAGGAAATCTTTTGTGAGAGAATTACTGAAGATATCCACATGGATATTAAAATCACCAAGAATGATGAGATTTTGGGCCAAAGATGAGACGTGAGTGAGAAACAAAGAAAAATCATTTAAGTCCTTATTATATTTAGGTGGACGATATATGGTAGTTATTGCATATGTTGTGTATATATATGCTAGCCTAAAATAAAACTGTGATGGTATTTCTATTTCATCACCCTAACACATGTTATTTTCAGACATGTAGAATGAGATGATACACGAAGTCAGAACATGGAAGGAAAGACAGGAGGTGATCATTAGTTAGTCAGATAAGTATGGGGGACTGTGGTAGGTTAAGGTACTGGGCTATGGATCAGAAAATCCAGGGTTCAAATCCCACCTCTGCCAAGCTGCCACTGTTGGGTCCTTGAGCAAGGCCCTTAACCCACAATTGCTTGGATTGTAAGATTGTATCAATTGTAAGTCGCTCTGGATAAGGGCGTCTGCTAAATGCTGTAAATGTTATTCTGGCTCTTACCAGCCTACGTTTTCCCAGCAACGACGTCTAGCAGGTACAAACGTGCGCAGAGCTTCCCAGACATCAGGCTCCGGACTGGGGCTCTGCTCAGACATCGAGTCTGGTGTCAGATTAGAGGCAGACTGGAACCCTTCATCCTCAGACTGGTCTAAATACGGAGGGACCTAGACATAAAAATGTTAAAAAACGTGATTTGGAAACCTTCATCACAAATTGTGCAGTGAAAGTAATCCAGACGAAAATTCCACTTTTCACAGCATTTACTGGTTATTTATCTCCCTACCCTGTGTGTCTAAATGTCTATTAGGGCCTTACAGACAATAAAATGCATATATACAGGATACTGATTGCTACAGTTAATAAAACATGTATATTCACTACATTCAGTGGAGTCTGTATTTTCTTCATTATGTTCTGTAGCTGATTAAAAATGTATTGCATTTTGTTATAGGTTAAACATAAAAGATTTAAATGCAATGACATTCGAATGAATAGCACAGTATAATGGCTATTGGGATAGCCCTACTCAAACATGATAAATATTGCAGCTTGGTTTGGAAAATAAAAACTGAAGACAATAACATTTGCCCTGGTACTGAGAAGTTTGACATAATGTGTCCGTCAACTGAATCAAATCTAGGGCTGCAACTAACGATTATTTTAATAATCGATTAATCGGCCGATTATTTTTTCGATTAATCAATGAATCGGATTTAAAAAAAAAAAAACTTTCCATGTCTTTATTCAGACATATAACATTAAATAACAGAGCAAATAAGTGCTTACAATAAATGAATAATAATAAATTAAATTCACTAATAAATTAAAATAACAAATTAAATAATAAAGAAAAATAAGTGCATCTCTGATGCAAACACTACATACAAACTCATTCACTCCCTTTCTTTAGGAACTTTGCATTGCAATCCAAAAATGTTATCATGTCAACATGCTCCAGGCTAAAGCTGGCTCTCTTTTTAGAGACTATGGCCCTGTCCACACGAACACGGGTATTTTTAAAAACGTAGCTTGTTCTATGCGTTTTGACCGTTCGTCCACCGAAAGGGACCTTTTTTTTGCAAAACTCTTCCAGGGTGAAAGATTTTCAAAACTCTTTTTCACACGTTGTCGTTGGGACCTGGGAACGGATTCTTGGTTGTAACGTCATTTGTGCGCCGTTATCTCCTTTGTTTACATGAGGCGATTTTGTGCAATAGCGGACGTAGCCAAAATAGTGCCAGCTGTAACACTGCTGACCGAACTTGTTACAAATCTACAAATACATTTACAATTATTACTTTTTCATTACACTGAAGAACAGAGGCGTCAGAAAGCGCTACGGAGGTCACTACTATATCCACCACACCCACGAAGCAGTTCCCGCCCCCAGCGTCACCGGTTTAGGACGAGACCCGGTCGGACCTCTCGTTGGTGGGACAGCTTTGAAAACGAAGTGGTTGTTGAAGAACAATGGCGAGAAAATGTTCGTATGCATAGGACGTTGCTGTTGTCGCTGAGTGAGCTGCTTCGCCGGCACATAGGACTGCTGGTTTGGCTCTGCTCTTGGCAGCGACTGTGTGCGTTTTTGCGTTTTCATGTGGACGAAGTTTTTTGTTTAAACAGTGCTTGTGTGGACGGGATGTTTTTTATAAACGAATTTGAAAACCTCCGTTTTAGAAAATACCGTGTACGTGTGGACATAGCCTTAACGCTAACTTATTTTGAAGATTCCACGTCCGCGCCGACTCCGCCTCGCTCCGTTCAATCGCTCGTGGTTTTTTTCCAACGCTGACCGCAAGTGCCGCAAGTAACGTAAGCGGATATGATAAGGCGAGGGACACATAAATCATGTAACACAACGAATCAATAATGAGATTATCGATTTTATCTATTTGTTGTTGCAGCCCTAATCAAATCCCTCCCTCACAGACTTTACATACTCACTTAATCCAATTCAGGCCTGGGTCTAGCATGCAGCACAAGGCGTGAACCAACACTGGACAGGGTGCTAGTCCATCACAGGGCACATGCACATGTTTACAAAGACAGACACTCACTCACTAACAGAGGGGCATTCCTGAAATACCAACAAACCTAATAACTCTCTTTGGAGTACCTGGAGGAACGCTCATCAAATTAAATGAGTAAAGTATACATTGGAATGAAGAAAGCCCCCATTTTAATGTCAAATCATGTATAATTCGTACCAGGAATGGATGTGTAATCATGTTCCAACACGTTAATCACTCATATTTCCTAATGACGTATCAGAAATAAAGCAGAACAATTTGACAAATGTCTAGACAAGACCAAGGCACCTGAAATGTGCTGTTTATTAAGAGTCCAATTATACCTATGCTCAAGTTTTAGATGGAATTTAGTGCAATTTTGATTAAAACAGCTTAACAGACTAATATCTTTCTACACCCCAACTACAATACAAGTGATCCCAGCTATAGAGCAATAAATCATACTAAAAAGCAAACAGCATTTATGTGGAAAGACATTTTCATAAGGCTTTTCCTCACTACATTTCCCAGCACTCATCACTCCCGAGTGAGTGAGTCCCTACAGAATGAGGCGCAGAGTGCTGGAGAGCATTGTAGTGCATGTGTATAAACATGTTTATAAGCCTTAAATTAAACTATAGTAATTAACATAAGGTGCATTTCATAAAAAAGTGTTTAGTATCTCATGTAAATTATGGAATAATGTAATTAAAGTTCATCCATCCATCCACTTTCGTACCTGCATGTATTGAAAGTGTAAAACAAAAAATGATGATTGCATGGCCATGGCTTTTCCTCACTACATATCCTAGGTTCTGCTGAATGTGTATTTGTGTGTGTTACCGGATTCCCATTGTGAAGTCAAAATATCCTGAGTTGGGCCATTGTAAAACACGGGTAATTGTATCTTTAAAATTTAAATTCAATAGAATTTCACAGATAAAATAGAACATTCAAATGTAATTCTGAGCCAAATTGACAGGCCTTGCAGACATGATGAAACATCCAAACTCTACACAGGCAGAAGCTGAGCCCAAACTCATACCCAGGTCTCTGGAGCTGCGAGGCAACAACACTAATCACTGTGTAACCATGTCACCCTGATAAAGCTCATTATTGCAAGTTATTCTTTCTAGAGATTAATTACTTTTTAAAATTTTGCTCATTAGTGGCACCTGGTAAGAACAGCACTCTAATAAACGAAACCACCAACACAGGCATACACAATTAGTTGTTTCCGAAGAAGGGGCAGTTGATCGAGGAATTAACCTAGACAACTAACCTAACAGAGTGGTGCTTGAAAGTTTGTGAACCCTTTAGAATTTTCTACATTTCTGCATAAATACGACCTAAAACATCATCGGATTTTCACACAAGTCCTAAAAGTAGATAAAGAGAACCCAGTTAAACAAATGAGACAAAAATATTATACTTGGTCATTTATTTATTGAGGAAAATGATCCAATATTACATATTAGTGAGTGGCAAAAGTATGTGAACCTTTGCTTTCAGTATCTGCTGTGACCCCCCTGTGCAGCAATAACTGCAACTAAACGTTTCCTGTAACTGTT
>JAJAGP010000044.1:980897-1100716 GCA_025084515.1 Ancistrus triradiatus | reverse complement strand
GTGGAGTCCAAACTCTTTAGAGATGGTTTTGTAACCTTTTCCAGCCTGATGAGCATCAACAACTCTTTTTCTGAGCTCCTCAGAAATCACCTTTGTTCGTGCCATGATACACTTCCACAGACATGTGTTGTGAAGAGCAGACTTTGATAGATCCCAGTTCTTTAAGTAAAACAGGGTGCCCACTCACACCTGATTGTCATCCCATTGATTGAAACACCTGACTCTAATTTCACCTTCAAATGAACTGCTAATCCTAGAGGTTCACATACTTTTGCCACTCACTAATATGTAATATTGGATCATTTTCCTCAATAAATAAATGACCAAGTATAATATTTTTGTCTCATTTGTGTAACTGGGTTCTCTTTATCTACTTTTAGAACTTGTGTGAAAATCTGATGATGTTTTAGCTCATATTTATGCAGAAATATAGAAAAGTCTAAAGGGTTCACAAACATTTAAGCACCACTGTACCTAAACCCTATGCTCTCCAGGGATAAGCATCAGAGGTCCCACACCCCTGACCAGGAAAAAAGCATGAAAAACTAAATAATTCTGCTCATAATTCCTGAAAATAAATTCCAACTGTGGGTTAATTTTCAGCTTTCAAGTGAAGCAAATGAAATGAAAGGAATCAAATTCTAACTGATGCAAAACATGGTCAGTTCTTAGCAACTCACCCGAATAGTTAAGCCTGAGACCTCTGCATTGCTAGGCACAGGGGGCAGGTCCAGCCGGACATCCAGATCTGCCGTCCTCGAGTGCTGCAGAGCTCCAAAAAGTGACAGTCTGGTGTCCCGCTGGAATCTTTCCTCCGCCTCCGGTCTTTTCTCCAAACAATGCAGCCCAGTCCCTGGTGGAGCATCTAAAAGGCTAAGGGTCCTACAAACACCATCAAAAGCACCCCACTCCTCCTCACACACCAGAGCCCATGTCCTGCTTTCCAGCATTTGCAGCTCCTCACTGACATAGCTTTGGAGAACAGCTCTGCGCGACACAGGGCGCTCATGCCGCATGCAGTCCCTGGCGAAAGACGGCACAGGTGGAGGAGCAGAACCGGCCAGCTGTGCCAGAACTTCCAGCACGGAGTCAAGCTCAGTCAGCCCAGAGGTAGAGGACACTTCACGCAGCTGTGCCAGCAGGTCCTCCAGCCTCTCGGCTTCCTCGGTATGGCCAGACACGCGCAAGTCAAAGGAGATCATGAGGATTTTGTTGTAAGTGGGCGTGTTGGCTAAAGCATTTGCTCCAGAAGAACCGTGTTTGGACGAGCCATCCGGAAATAGTTTGGAGAGGAGTGTGGAGTAGACTCGCTTTCGGAGAGCACGGTGGAGCATCGTCTGGGACACTCCTCCTAAAGTGCGCCTCTTCCATGACACCCCAGACAGGCTGCAGTCACAGAGTGCACCAAGCAGCCCTGTAATGCTGCTGCTGTTCATGCTTGTTGGAGAAGGTGGTGTTCCAAATGAACAATGGCTGCGATACATGGCGAGTTTTTGGAACTGTGATCACCAGAAGACTGGACCTGAAAGAGAGACATCAATCGGACACGTTTACACCATTACCTCTATTAGACACATCTACCATATTGCTCTACCTTGTACAAGGACTCATCTGTTGCTGCACAGTTTGCGTTAGTCATCCTCTAATCCTTCATTAGGAAGGTGGCTGAACATTTTTGATTGGTGGACTATTTTCAGTCCAGCAGTGACACGGAGGCGTTTAAAACCTGAAGCAGTACTACTGTGTCTGATCCACTCATACCAGCACAACTCACACTATCACTATCAGACAGTGTCACTGCAGTGCTGTGAATGATCCACCAAGCAAGTAGCACTTAAACTATGGTGCATATAAGGATTAAATAACAGAGTAAAGGGAACTTTTTTCATTTCATTTGCAGCATTTAGCAGACGCCCTTATCCAGAACGACTTACAATTGATACAATCTTACAATCCAAGCAATTGTGGGTTAAGGGTCTTCTCAAGGACCCAACAGTGGCAGCTTGGCAGAGGTGGGATTTGAACCCAGGACCTTTTGGTTGATAGTCCAGTACCTTACCCACTACGCTACCAGAGACCTTACAAATGTAAGTGTACAAATGCACTTGTGCTATGTTTTGGATTCTGGTCAACCAGTATAGCCATGCTAGTTCCATGTTGCTCCAATGTGGTTTATACTGGTTAGTCCTGGTCACTGCTGGTTTAGCTGGTGGACTAGCTGACCAACATACCAGTGTCCAAACACAACACATGCTGGTCTTTTCTAGTAGGGAATAATAAGGCTTAAACGTAACATTAATTTTCAAATTCGCTTACTCTAAAGGGTAACTTCATTTTACAACATATCTTCACAGACGTTTTGGAAAACAAGTGTCTAGTGTGGGTTTGTATTTCAGTTACATTCATATTCTTGGGTTTGTATCTCAAACTACAAACTCTGGTGTAACATAAAGCAAGACTTGTTATTTTTTCGCGTGTCGTGTCCATGTATTCTAGCCATCATGACATGTAAGGAATAAAATAACCCAGACGTATCAGAACACTGACAGCACTTTAGTGCATTCTCAACACTGCAAATTAGCATCATGCTTACTAAGCTTAGTAGACGCACCACTAGTAGTTCGGTTACATTACTTAATTCTTAGGACATTAGGATCTGTGTCATGTAATGAAACCATAAGCAATGACTGTGTGTTTAGTGAACGCACCTTTCCGCGCCGAACATGGACAGCAGGAAAACTACACTGTTGTTATTTAGCCTAGCCTCGTCTCATCCTTAGCAGCACTAACACTGCAGGCATGGTAATACGTTATAAATGCTAATGCTATCGAACTCAGAGCTTTTATATACATGGCTATAGTTCTATCGCTCTTAACCTATTAATATTATAGCAATGCCTTCCAGTATGAATTGAAGAGTAAATTAAAGAAGACGCTATCATACATCCATCGCGACCGCGCTAGATTCAAAGTCCTGCCCCTGAAGAGATCTGATTGGGTGAGAGCCACGGTTTCAAGCAGCCATTGGCTACATGATCTCTGCGTCTGCGTCTGCGTCTGCGTCTGCTACGACAGCGCGTCTGCTGTGGTGTGAAATTGTGCTTTCTTCAAAATAGCAAACCATGCACAATACTCATACCGGCTCCACTACACAACGCGCGAACAACATGAACCTTTCCAGTCCACAAAGGGTCAAGTAATATACTACATCCCAAAACATAAAGCGTTCATTTTCAAAATAAAAGACACCATGAGGTAATGGGACAACACTAACACTGGTTGCCTTGTACCGTGCCAGAACACGATTGTCCCTGCCTCCCGACCTCCTGTGCTCAATTTGTGCTTAAACGTTCTGTGCCCAAGGACACCTGCATCATCATGATACTACTTTTGTGGTGGAGTAAGATGTGCTTGCACTGCACAGTGGACTTTATATCTGTATAAGACGCCTTTATTGTCATTGCACAGTGCACGGCGAAATTGAGTGTTTATGGTCGTCCTTATCTTTTTTCGTTTTTAGGCACACTGACATACAGCCCTATACATATTATAGATTTATTCATTATATAACACAGCAATTGTCGGCTACTTGTGCTGCACATATAAGAAGATTGCTATGGAGGCACCTGATGTTGTGTTCTGTGCTTGGGCATGGTTAACGATCACACTAGAGTGGGGCAAAAAAGTATTTAGTCAGCCACTGATTGTGCAAGTTCTCCTACTTAGAAAGATGAGAAAGGTCTGTAATTTCATCATAGCTACACTTCAACTATGAGAGACAAAATGAGGGGGGAAAAAATCCAGGAAATCAACCATTGTAGGATTTTTAAAGAATTTAATTGTAAATGATGGTGGAAAATAAGTATTTGGTCAATAACAAAAAGTTCAAACTCAATACTTTGTAACATAACCTTTGTTGGCAATGACAGAGGTCAAACGTTTCCTGAAAGTCTTCACCAGGTTGGCACACACTGTAGCTGGTATTTTTTGGCCCATTCCTCCATGCAGATCTCCTCTAGAGCAAGTGATGTCCTTGGGGCAAACCACGGAACTTTCAAACTCCCTCCACACATTTTCTATGGGGTTGAGGTCTGGAGACTGGCTAGGGCCACACTCCAGGACCTTGAAATGTCTCTTTACAGAGCCACTCCTTTGTTTTTGCCCGAGCGGTGTGTATTTGGGATCATTGTCATGCTGAAGGACCCAGCCACGTTCCCATCTTCAATGCTCTCAACTGATGGAAGGAGGTTTTAGCTTAAAAATCTCACGATACATGGTCCAGTTCATTCTTCCCTTAACATGGATCAGTCGTCCTGTCCCCTCTGCTGCAGAAAAACAGCCCCAATGCTTCACAGTAGGTATGGTGTTTCTTGGGATGCGACTCAGCATCCTTTTTCCCTCCAGTTGAGTTTCCACCAAAAAGTTCTATTTTGGTTTCAATCTGAACTACATGATATTCTCCCAATCCTCTTCTGGATCATCCATATGCTCCCTGGCAAACTTCAAATGGGCCTGGACATGTACTGGCTTAAGCAGGAGGAAATGTCTGGCACTGCAGCATCTGAGTTTCTCTTTGGCATAGTGTGTTACTGATGGTAGCCCTTTTGTTACTTTTGTCCCAGCTCTCTGCAGGTGATTCATCAGGTCCCTACATGTAGTTTCTAGGATTTTTGCTCCACCGTTTCTCGTGATCATTTTGAACCCCACAGGATGAGATCTTGCATGGGGCCCCAGATCAAGGGGAGATATCAATGGTCTTGGTATGTCTTACAATTGCTCCCCCCCACAGTTGATTTATTCACGCCAACCTGCTTGCCTATTGTAGATTCACTCTTCCCAGGCTGGTGCAGGTCTACAATTTTCTTCCTGGTGTCCTTCGACAGCTCTTTGGTCTTGGCCATGGTTGAGTTTGGAGTCTGACTGTTTGAGGCTGTGGACAGGTGTCTTTTATACAGATAACGAGGTCAAACAGGTGCCATTAATACAGGTAACGAGTGGAGGACAGAAGAGCTTCTTAAAGAAGTTACAGGTCTGTGAGAGCCAGAAATCTTGCTTGTTTGTGGGTGTCCAAATACTTATTTTCCACTATGATTTACAATTAAATTCTTTAAAAATCCTACAATGTGATTTCCTGGATTTTTTCCCTCATTTTGTCTCTCATAGTTGAAGTGTAGCTATGATGAAAATTACAGACCTCTCTCATCTTTCTAAGTAGGAGAACTTGCACAATCAGTGGCTGACTAAATACTTTTTTGCCCCACTGTACATACTGTTCCCGAGCCCACGTTTTCAAGGAAACCTGAGCACTGTTCAGCATACCCCACCCAGGCACAGAACAGAGCAATCACACTAGTAAAAAAAAACGCACTTTAGGTGACAAATGTGTTTTGGCACTGTACACCTAATGTGAGTACAGCCTTAATCCAATTCAGAGTCAGGGGAGGCAGAGTCTAACCGGCAACACAGAATGCAAAGGGGGAATCAACCCTAGCCAGGGCTCCATTCCATCATATACACACACAGTCACACTGGGACACTTTAGAGACACCAGCTGGCCTAACGCATGCCAAACCAGGGATTTCTAGAGCCGTGAAACAACTGCACCACTGCACCACCAGTGTGCATAGGAAATATAATAAGTAAATATCTTAATATAAATATATTCTGTGATGGAATAGCTACTGATGCCACGACACATTTCACTACCTGGTTGGCACAACTGTGGTGTTAGCACACTTGTTTATTTTCATTCTTTTACTATTTATAATGTTGAATGCTATGATCTTAGAAGAGGCAGGTAAAGGACCACTTGGGTGAGATAAACTATAATGGAGGAAGAAGGGCGAGGACCGCCGAAGCAGCAGGGGAAGGGTAGCTAATTTGGAGCCAGGTACTCAGCCTTACACCTACCCTGCTCTTCCCGATGGAGGGGCTATGAGGTTCAGTTTAAGCTAGTGGCTCAACATTGTGGCTGGACAGTAGCAACCATGGCTGTGCAACTGAAATTGATGCACAAGGTATAAGACCACCATTTGTGTACAGTCTGCAGGATAAGGTTTGTTTTCTCATGAATGTTATCAGTAGGGAGGGAATGGCAATAGACCCAGTTGAAGCATTTGAGGCAGTTCACCAGAGCTGCAAACTGCAGAGCTGAGAAAGTTCAGAGAAGGGAGGACCCTAATTAAACCAGCATCCTCATATGGTAGATCACATATACAAAAAGGAACAATTTAAAATATGTAAACCAATAACCAACACACCGTGAGAACGTCCTCGTGGAGTGGTCTGGATCTTTCTGTGTGAAGTCGTACGTATGTCAAAAATGACCTTGCTCACTAAAACTGGTAAATAATGGGAAATGAATGCAACTTACCAGACCTGCAATTCAAACTAGTAGCCACTCAGGAATGTCACGTCCACTGTAGCCTGGGAGGCTGTCAGCACCATGCAATGATTGTAATGGATCTGTAATTAAGACATGTTGCTAATAGTCTCTGTCAGCCTGACTGCTGTGGTCCCAGGCTGGAATTCTTAAACAAAAAACTAAAATCTAGTGCAAAGCTTTCCTTCGTGCTTTACATCCATGGTTTTGGAAAGAGCTGTTCAGGAAGTACAACTCCAAATCAGAAACAGTTGGAAAATGCAAATTAAAAATATGCAGTGTTTCTTACATTTACTTTGACTTTTATTAAATTACAGACAATATGAATACAAGATATTTCATGTTTTTTTTCTGGTCAGTTGATTTCAATTGTTAATAAACATCCTTTCCTGCATTTCAGGTCTGCAACACATTCCAAAAATAGTTAGGGAGGGGCAATTTAGGTCTAGTAATGAGGTAAAAAAACAGGTGATGTCAACAGGTGATTGTAATCATGATTTCATTGTAATCATGTAATCATGATTAATCATCTTTTCCAGGGATGTCCAAGCATTTTTCAACAAGACAATGCAAAACAAGCTAAGTCAGAAAAAGTTAGGACTGAAATATGTAAATATGTACTCAGAGTAAATATAAGAGTAATGTTTTTTTATTCGCATTTTCCGCATCTCAACCTTTTCTGATTTGGGGTTGTACATCTAGATGTGATCATCTGGTGTCCACATACTTTTGGGCATGTGTTGTATGAATAGTAGGATTCTTTTGACTTTTGACGTCGCTCGACAGCATCAATGGCCAATCAACGACAGACACAAGGTTACATCAACACTCCAGGTTATATCGAACCCAGTCATATACACTCAGATCTGGGCTAATTTATTGAAGTCAATTAACCTAATTCATTTCTTTGGACTGTGGGAGGAAACTGGAGCACCCAGAGTAAACCCACGTGGACACAGAGAGGACATGCAGACTCCACAAAGAAAGGACCCAGACCTCTCCACCTGGGAGCAAACCCAGGATCTTCTCACTGTGAACCAGAATTTGCCTCCACCCAACTGAACATTCGGCTGCTACTGACTGAACATAGTCACTGCCTCTTCTGTCACCAGCTTAAGCTTGGTGCTGCCATTAGATTTCCAGTTACTGTCTACACCATGTAATGCACCGGATTTACTAGTGCTGTGAGAGTTATTCTGTTAATGTTGTGCTCAAGCCAGACTCTGCACCATTGTCCGATATGCCTGACTACCCACTCAGTTGGAGTGGTGGAAGGTCACGGAGCCCCGGTTCCAGTTCTCTACAATGTCACGGTTTGTGTCATTTTGTGCATCACCAACACACAATCCATGATAGAGTCTGCTGTTCAGTTTCAGTTCCTTGTGTGGTGTCCTATTAGTCGGACTTAGACTTAGCAGAGTAGCAGCATGGTGGGTGATGTGGCAGCATGGGGCATGTGAGGATAAGCTCTGTTCTCTCAGCATAGCTGGTACAGCCAAATAATGTGCCATTTGTAGGCAATCAGGAATCAGTGGACCAAAGAAAGCTTCGAAATCCAAGTCCTGCTGCACCAATGCAAGTATGCAGCTTTCACCCTCCTCACCCTGCCGTTCACAAAGCTGCTGCCATTGGATGACTGTGGTTTGCACCTGCCTGACACGCCAGTGAAGAGTTATTCAGAGTGAGTGGTGATCACTAGTTCAGGTACTTGTAAATCCAAAAATACCTGGAGTGCATTTCAAGCTGCTTCAAGCACCAAAAAGAGTTCTACAGCTGTGGCCACTGCTGCCCAGTCACAATGGTGTGCTGCTACCTGTTACAAAGCCTCTTAAACTCCCCTGGACTGCTGCCAATGTACTGTGGTAGGTGACTGGGCCCATGCTGGACCCCAAGCACTGCAGAGCTTCTGATGCATTCCTCTGGGGTGAATGCTGCTGGAGTGTTCCTGAGCTCTAGTCAGGATTAATAATTCATTAATTAATACTGATGGGTTCTGCTGGCGTGTTACTGTCATGTGCTGCCTTAAAGCTGCTGTCAGGCTTTGCCATCATCTTATACCTCCTGCCTTCCAACCTTTTCAGCAGTCCTGGTGGCCATGTTCATCTTCTGCTATGGTTCAATTGATCTTGCCCAAGAGGTTCTTGAATGCCTCTTCTTCTGCGATGGGTTATCCCACGTCTGACACCAATGAAGCACTGGCAAAGAAGAAGCCACACAAGGAACAATGCTCATGGTGCTCGCAATTCTTTATTTAATTCATTTATTTTGAACATTGATATAACATTAAATACATGAAAAAGTAAACAATACCATCCCCTCAGGCATTTGATACTGCTTTATTAAAACGGTATCACAGTAGGTGTTACCTTTTTCCAGGATTTGTCCAATTTTAGTTGACCGTTCCTGACACAGCCCTCCGCATACAAATAAACAAAAATAATAACTGGTTTCATTATTTTAGGTAACAAATTTGTAACATTTGTGTTGTCAGATCTGACCGGCTATTGAATTGAATGGAATTAAAATGACATGCAAATTTTGTGATAATGACTAGGAAAGAAAAATGTGGGAAATGTTAACCAACTTTTTAAAAATACAGTGATTTGGGACCCAGCCACATTTGACTGTGAACACAAAGGACCGAATGTTGAATCATGCACAAAAGAGGCTTAGAAGACTCCCACCCTCTTACCAACCTTGGTCACCTTTCTGTGTCATTTTTCTGCCCTTAATTTTGAAAGCCAAAATATGGTCGCTCTAGCAAACATATCTATCATATAACCACTGACATTACAAGAACTGAAAGCATATCTGGTCAAACTTTTCAGACTTGTCACGTAATTGTTTTATTGTGTGTAGAGAGTTTAAATGACCTTTAACTGCCCCTTTTCTAAAAATTGAAACAACCACTCAAAAACAGAACATGTAATGTATTTTCTGACAGATCCCTTATAATAGGTGTCAGGGACACACAGGGTTGAGATGGAAGCAAGTGCAGTTTAAACCCCTTACTGGTAGATTCAAGAGGCAGGCAAACAATCCCAATACACCATACAATAGACTTAGTCGAATACCAAACAAGGAGTACAAATGTTATGTCAAAGACAGAGGCAAATACATAAACCATAAAGTATGAACAAGCGTCAAGAGCAAGGCAGGGCAGTAATGTAGTAAGTGTTGTTTGGTGTCACTAGAAACTAGGAAACACTAGACAAAAACTTTGCGTTACTGTGCAGGAAGCCCATTCCTCCATACAGAACAGCTTCAGCTCTGGGATGTTGGTGGGTTTCCTCACATGAACTTCTTCCATGGCATTTCAACTGGATTAAGGTCAGGACTTTGACTTGGCCATTCCAAAACATTAACTTTATTCTTCTTCAACCATTCTTTGGCAGAACGGCTTGTGTGCTTAGGGTCGTTGTCTTGCTGCATGATCCACCTTCTCTTGAGATTCAGTTCATGGACAGATGTCCTGACATTTTCCTTTAGAATTCTCTGATATCATTCAGAATTCATTGTTCCATCAATGATGGCAAGCCGTCCTGGCCCAGATGCAGCAAAACAGGCCCAAACCATGATACTACCACCACCATGTTTCACAGATGGGATAAGGTCCTTATGCTGGATAAGGTTCTTATGCAGTGTTTTCCTTTCTCCAGTGTTGTCCTTTATGACCTCGCCAACTATTACACGCCTTGCTCTTGGAGTGATCTTTATTGGTCGACCACTCCTGGGGGAGGGTAACTATGCGCTTCAATTTCCCCCGTTTCTACACAATCTGTCTGACTGTGGATTGGTGGAGTTTTGAATGATATGGGGAATCTGGGCAGAGGTATGAGGCAGGAAGACTAGCAACGAATCTATTAGTAGGTACGACCATGGTTGTTGGGCTATGAGTAGTGGCACAAGCTTGCCAGCAGGCAGTTACCTAGAGACTTTAGTTTTAGTGCAAATATAACATGATGACACAATATAGTTAATACTCCTCATCTGTGGCCATCAATAGCGGTGGCTCAAGAGATTGTATGTACCTCTTACTCCTGGATGTCCTGTGGCCAGTGATATATGGGCTCAGATTAATAATCGCTCCTGGAAGCCTGGCGCTACATACATAGATTCTCCCCTCTGGTATACTTGATTTAGTGTGTGCTTCATGTTATAATGCCTTATGTCCTGGTCTTACTCCCATAATAATGCTCCTATGATGCATGACTTTGGGAAGATGTTCTGGGGTGGGGTATATTCAAGAGAGATCGTCAGCCTTTCGTCAGCCACGATTTTTGAGATGCGGAAGTCGAATCTTTTAAAGAATAAAGCCCATATCAGTGATGAGATCAGGAGTTTGCCCTTACAATGCAGCCTATAATGGCAGCTTGTTCCAACCACTTCCAGCTGCTAAGGTCCAGATTTCCAATGCAAATTAGGCTATTGCTCTTGCTCCTAGCTTTAGCCCCAATAATTGTTCAGCAATGCCCTTTCCAGAAAGTTTGTCATCAAAAACTTCTCCACGAGCTGATCATAGGTGCATTGTGCGGTGTCAGGTTGACCCCACACAGCAGTAGCCCAGGTGAGCACTTTATCAGTGAGCTGATTGATGAGGACTGCTACTTCTGTTCGCCAGATAGCTTTCTCTGTTCTGTAAAGAGCAGAGGTCATTATAAAAAATCCTTGACACATGGAGGGGTCCCCATTGTGCTTGTTGGGTAACGAGATGTACTTCAGTGGGGGGGATCAAGAAGCTGATCACCAATCATTCTCCCCTGTTAGGTCAGGGCCTGATGCCAGTCAGGATTTCCTGCTGCTTCCATAGGTGGGTAAAGTATATTATCAGGGACAAACAGGGTTGAGATGGAAGATGGAAACGAATCCAATACAACATCCAATAGATTTATTTGAGTAACGAACCAGGGGTGAGGCGAGGTACAAATGTTATGTCCAATGCAAGAGCCAAGATGTAAACCATAAACTATTAACTATGGTCAAGATCCTGGCAGGCAGTAATGTAATAAGAGACGCTTGGTATCACAGAATTTCACTTTCTGGGTTTGAAGAACATGCTGTAAGTATATCACTTAATATGGTTGAAACATAATGTTTAACAATTATTCAAATATTCAAATACGATACATAAGGTACTTATAATGGAATCAAATATTTAAAAAGGTCCCATCAAATTTGTCATAAAATATATGAAAAAGGGTATACAATTTTGGAGTATTACATAAAGGGATTGAGCCTGGGTTGAAGCAGAGAGGGTATCCCTAATGGTGCAGTATGTGCTCCATTTTTCACAGAGAAAAGAAAGACAGCTCACCCTCAGCAGCGATATACACGCCGACCTAGGCCAAACCAACAACTGACAGTGGCTTCAAAGCATTCATGCACCACTGGGACGTGCTGACGTGTTGAGCTCACCCGCCCATAGCATCTGTTTGTGGTCAACCAATGCAATATTAATCATGACAACTGTCACATAGCTTTTTCTGGTTCTCTACTTTAATTAAGGTCCCTGTCGATTCCTGGGGCAAGACCCTGTCTTGCAATGAAAAGAGGAAGATTAACTTTGTGTGTGTGTGTGTTTGGGTAATGTTTATATTGCATTGTGGGGACCAAATGTCTGGCATTTTTTACCTTGTGGGGACTATTTGCTGGTTCACAGAAACTGCAACTTTCGTTCGAAAAACCAAGACACTCCATTTAGTTTACTGAGGTTGTAGGTGTAGTATTACTAGCTACAATAACCACCATGTTGATGGAAAGTCCCCACCATTCAAATATGTGGGTGTGTGTGCTTTAAACGCACAGGTTCAAATAAACCCCCAAACACTGCTTAAATTCTCGGGTGATGATCACGGCTGATGGCTCTCAGTGAGATGGAAAGTGACAATATTTAAATAATTATGTTCTCAGCATGGTAACACAAAGGCACAGTGTTTAGCATAGTCACGTCACAGCTCCAGGGATCCCTGGTTTGATTCCTGACCAGACTCCCATGTGTAGAGTTTGTATGTTCTCCCTGTGTCTGCATGACTTTTCTCGAGATACTCCACTTGCCGCCCATAGTCCAGAGACATGTGTTAGGTCCATTAATCTCTCTAAAGAGTCATGCGCCCTGTGATGGTTTAGTACCCTGTCTAGAGATGGTTCCATCCTTTTGCTCTGTGTTGCTGCTTAGGTCCTGACTTGCCCCAACCCTGCATTGGATGAAGCAGGTACAAAAATGAAAGAACGTTCTCAACATGAATAAAGAAATACCTTTGTTTTGGTCCCGTTGTCCTTTGGGATAATTAAAAAGCCATATGAATACATCCCTCCTGGACAGAGAGGATGCCAGATGTTTATTTATTTACTTCTAAATATATCAAGTTCAAACTCATGCCCACTGCATGATTGTCAAGCAATTAAAGGCCTTTAACTGTACAGGGTCACCTCTTGTCACAGTGATGCTTTCTGACTTGATGAGGGATTCTCAATAATGGAAAGTAATTCCAAACATGGCACCAGCCTTTGAAAGTTTCCCTTTTTTCCTCTTTCAGGGGGCGTGGATGGATTGTGCATATCTTGTGTTGAATCACTCGGTTGGTTTGGTACCACGGGACTGCTGACTTCTCTTTGATATTTCTTTCCTCTGCTCCATTTGCAAAAGGAAGCACCAGCTTTCATCCTTTCAGATGTGTTTATTTATTTAATTCTTTTTCAGTGACATAATTATTTTTACTTCAGCTACTTTTTTTTTCTGGGCCAGACATGGACTTTCTGAAATAAAACTCAGTTGTTTTTCTTGGTACAGACTGCTTCGGTTTTAAGGATGTCATCAGGTTAAAAGAGGTTTACAGTAAGCCACTGGTTGACATATAATTGCGCATATTCAATCAGCAAGCCACTGTATGCACAGCGCAAGCAGTAATTCAACCCAATTTACTTTGCAATGATAAAATCAATTGTCACAACTGCTTTCCCCATAACGAAAGGTGGGCTATTGAAAAGGTTATTAGCAGTAAACAGTAGCACTCATACTGAACACAGTGTGCACACAATGCTGATCTGACAGCCTAATAAGACCATCAACTAATTTACAGGTTAGACTGCAGTTCAA
This sequence comes from Ancistrus triradiatus, assembly GCA_025084515.1. Taxonomy (NCBI): domain Eukaryota; kingdom Metazoa; phylum Chordata; class Actinopteri; order Siluriformes; family Loricariidae; genus Ancistrus; species Ancistrus triradiatus. The sequence continues at coordinate 1,087,238 of JAJAGP010000044.1, read as the reverse complement.
ATTGCAGCTGACCCATCTAGGAGACCATAGAGAGGGAGGCAATTAAATGGAAGTGTCTCTTTATTGATGTAAGGGAGCAAGGTGTGTTGTTATGCCTTGACCCCCTGCTGAGCAGTGAGCACTCCAGTACAAACAGATTAGGCATGTAAGAACATTTGTGCTGCCAGGCCTGAAAGAGCCACGGCTAGTCTTTATTCTCCTTGCCCCGCTGTACCTTGTAAGTTCCAGGAATCTTATTTCACTACACATTCACAAAAAAAGAAATATCTCAATAACAGCACAACATATCTCCATTTTCCTGGACCTCAAAATGCATAGGATTATTACACAAGAATACAGTGTAGACAGATTTGCTTTTCCATTGATACAAAGGCATAATAATCAGAGGACATGAAATAAAAAATAACTGCACAGCAGTAAGAAGGTCATTGTCGAGTATATATACTTTTCTTACACACTATGGAATAGCATCAAAACAAATCATAGACCTAAGGGATAGAACACAATATGGAACACCCTGCGCTACTCAACACTTCTACTGTAGATTCTCCTCTTGGACCATGAATAAAAGCAAAGCTTTGGGGAAATGATTTTACATTCACTGCCGCTACTTCAGTTCAGTTTAATCTAAGCTTATTCCCAAAAAGACTACAAAAGCACGCACGCGCACATACGTACAAACCATGGACTCCCAAGAGATACACGCACTATAAAAACTGCCTTTTACTTCCTTACATGATAGTAGCCTGTTGGCACATTGTGACTACGGCACAAAATTGATCCTAGCACTTACTCACAGTCAAAACCACAACTGCAAATACACTGCAAGCGCTCTATGACTAAAACTCGCCTTCATCACTGAATATCGTCGATAGAAATGAACAAAACTAGTAACAATTGAAATTGTTAAGGCACGTTTTGGTGAAAGAAAGGCTGAAGAAGTTTTACGTCGAGCTATAGGAACTTGGTCTCTGGTTGGGAACTGGAAACGAAAAAGTAAGGAATATTGCATGCACGGTTAACAGCACGGCATCAGCAGCCCACATGCAATTAAGATCAAACGCATATCCTGCTGCTTTCATTAAAGCACAAGAGAATTGAGTGGGCAGTGCCAACCACCACAAGGCTTCATCACAATGCGCCACACTGTTCAGCAGCCAGGAGACCATGAACAAACTTCAAAAGGTTTCGAAGTCCATTTATCTGGCAGTACGATCCAGGGCAAAGGGAGCCCTCGGAGATAAAGCTCAAGAAGGACATCAAGTTGGATCATTGTACAGACCGGTGTTTCAGGACCGTGATCTTAATCTTTATTACGATGTGTGACATCTCAAGCCGGGCCATGAATTACCGTATTATTCGGACCATAAAGCGCACCGGATTATAAGACGTAATATCAACGATCGGCTGCTAACGGGTATATGTTCATACATAAAGCGCACCGGGTTATAAGACGCATGAAATGAAACAAAACTCTTAAGTTCCGTCGGAAGCTCAGTTTGGTAAAAGCTCATTTTTTGGTTCTTTACCTGGCACAGGGTGTCCTTTCTCTTGCTTCCTCCACTTCCGTACCATTTGATTCGTTAATGTTGAATTCTCTCACAGCTGCTCTATGTCCATGTCCCCATGTTTTTTTTGCGTGACTGGATAGTGTTGTTTGTGTGTTTGAAATCCCCTTCGAAAATGAATGAATGAATGCACGTACCCTAATGCTGAAGCACATACCATATTACTCCGGATGATGCTGCGCACTACGGTTGCCGTAAGCTTCGTAACTTATCAAGGCCGTGCTAAAACACTGTGACAGATTTATGAGCGCCGTGTACCATCTACAATCGGTTCTAGGTCAGAAAGCATAACCAGAATTAATTCATACATTAGACGCACCGCATTATAAGGCGCACTGTCGATTTTAAGGATTTTAAGTGCGCTTTATGGTCCGAAAAATACGGTATTTAAATAGGGTACCTTAACTTTGTAATCACAACAATAGTGTACAATATATTGTAGTACAGAGGCAAAACCACAACTGCCGGAATCAGTGCAGGTTTCCAAGTACCATGACGTTTAGTACCAATTATTAGTTCCTAAGATTATAGGACTGATCAGTTCAGATATCTGACACAGAATGAAAAAATAACACTAAAAGATTAAATCTGCCTAACAGTTTTTTTTCATTGGGGTACTAAGTAACAATACTTTTCCAAAGTACTTCTCGGTACTATGCACATTGCTCCATGGACTACGAGAGCTTTTTAAAAATGTGACACTCAAACTCAGTGCATATGCAGAAGGAACCCCAATTGAGCAGTTTTATAAAATTAGGACAACCGTTTGACTCAGTTGCAGCAATTCCTATAGGACACACAAACATTCTGCAATCCGCTTTGAAACGAATTGTCATTGACCTCTGGTACCTTGAACCATAAAATATAACTGCGAGATGTAAGAACACTGAAATGCTGCAAGAACATAGAACAAATAACCACACTGCTGAAACAAACAACGGTTACAAAGAACAGAAAGACATTAAGTATAAAAATGACATGCCTTGTGTTGACAGACTTATCCAGAACCTATTGCCTAAACAAAACGTCTTTGTGTTGTCACGCTGAAACAGAAGCATGTAAAGGAAATGTGCTATTAATCATAATATTGGCTTTTTCAGTGGTCCTTCTGATGAACGCTGACGAAATGAATCTAGCAAGTTAAAGTCGATAGCAGCACAAGCAAACCCTGCTGAAAAAAAACATTGTGCTGCCATCCAAGGAGAGTCAGATGTTGTTTGGTTGGACAATTCAAAAGTCGTGACACATATGTGAGAATACTCAACTTAGTGATGCACGCACATACATACAGAAAACTGAGTGACTCCCTTTTGGTCAGAAATTAGGCCTCCTGTGTGTGAGCAATCACTCAGCAGTCAACACACACGCACTGTTAACTCCACACACACACACCCACACACTCACCACATGTACACACAGGCATTAGAAACACAATCAACACAAGGCTGTTCATTGAAAAAGTTATGTGTCCCTTATAAAGCTTTCCGCATAAAGACTGCACATTTGAAAAAAATAGATAATACAATTCTTAAAACTCTTCTTTTTTTCTCTACACAGGAAGAAATTGAACATCTGATTATATTTATATGCTAATTACACTTTAAATTATTCTTCTTTTCCACCCGAGACGCTTCAGCCCAACATGGCCACTGGCAGTTTAATTCCACGTCGGCCCTGTTCTCATTCTATTCCTCTCCGTCTATCTCGGCGTGGCAGGGTTAGAGAGCTGTCACTTTGCTCTCGAGCGCAGCAGCTATCTGCTGGAGTCGCAGTGTCAGCTGCTTACTCTGAGCTGCAGGGTCTTCATCCAAAGCCAGAACGATCTGGAGAGATAGTAAGAGAGATAGAGGGAGATGATGAGTGCGAGTGAGCCAAAAAGAAAAAAATCTTAGATTAAAAGAGCTCCACAGGGAAGACATAAAGGTTTTAAATCCTATAGAGAAAAATAAGGCTTGGGAAAGTCTCTTTGCACCATGTCCTCTATTAGCATCCATCCTGAGAAAAGTGCACACCTAAGCATATTTACCTCTTTATAGTATTTGCTGGCATACCGATACAGCTGATGGAGGGACACTTGTGTATTCAATTTGTCAGTATGGGCCTGCAGGACACAATGGAACATTATTAACCAGTCGCACAGTAGGCATTTACGGAATTAGAGGGAAGTGGAACGAAGGCACTCTTACCCGTGACACTTCAGCTAAGTGTGTGTTCATGTCTTGGTCGCTGACTGGCACCATTAATCGGATTCCTTTGTAGTAACTGTGGAATTGACACACCACTTCAATAATGAGACATACTGTTGTAAAACTACAGATGTTTTCAAGCCATTGTTATTTCTTTAAACCGGTGGTGTTATGCTTTAGGAGACATTCTGAAATGGTTGGAAGTCTGCACAGTGTCCTGTTCGTTTCATTAAAGAGCTCTGCTAGATGTTTGTGCGTCACTAAAGTATCAAGGGAGCTTAAGTTTATGCAAATGAATCCATCTCCTGCATTTCATTAGGCAGTCGGGCAAAAAGTAGAATGGTGTTCATTATGACATTTTATTGTTTGATACTGTCAAAAAGTTGATTAATTCCACTTAAAAAAGTCACAGTTTTCTCATTTTTCTTGCATTGTGTGCCATAATAGCTAAGAATTATCACAAAATGCAAACCACATATATAGCTTGTTAGAGGTTTGAGTTAGCCAACCACATGCATACTGATGACTCGCATACACCCACAGTTTAATTCTAAGTAAAGGCGGGCTTAAAAACAAGGTTAAATTAAACAGCACCTTACAAGTTTACTAGACACGTTCCACATGATTCAATACCATTTTCTCTCAGTTATAGATGCATTGATTGAATACAGAGTATTCCCCCCGGGACCAAGAATTTCGTCGCCATATGTCAAAAACTGACTGAGTTACAGTCATTGGCCTGCCAGGGGCCCCACTGCCCAGCCGGGGTCCACAGGGGCCCCATGGGCATCACATGTCACCTCAGATTGCGCCCGGGACCAAGCCTGCCAAATTTCATGACCGTTGGTCAAAAACTGACTGAGTTACAGTCATTGGCCCGCCAGGGGCCCCAGTGCCCCAGCAGGGGTCCCAACCACAGGGGCCCCCATGGGCATCACATGTCAACCTCAGGATTGCGCCCGGGACCAAGCCTGCCAAATTTCATGACCGTTGGTCAAAAACTGACTGAGTTACAGTCATTGGCCCGCCAGGGGAGCCAGTGCCCAGCCGGGGTCCACAGGGGCCCCATGGGCATCACATGTCACCTCAGATTGCACCCGGGACCAAGCCTGCCAAAATTCGTAGCCCTATGTCGAAAACTGACTGAGTTATGATTCATTAACTTTTGGCCCATTCATTTCCTATGGGAAAATTTGGGATTTTACAGGGGCCCCTGTGGGGCCCCCCAAAGTCCGACCGGAAAGCCCTATACAAGCACACCATTCCCGACCAGACTGAACGCAATGGCACTGGAACGGGGTCGATACCTCGAAAATTGCAGCAGTTGATACGCATCGAAAATTTCGGAATGTTCAGAATCGGATAACAATAGTGTGATCGCCTATATAGACAACCACACTAACTACTGATGGATCATACATAATGAATAGGTGATCAGAATAATACCACTCACTCATCCACCATCTTCTTGTATGTGGATATCTCCTTTGCATAGAGAAGCTTGTTACTAGGGGAGTCCTGTAATAAATGGAAAAATGTTTTGTTGAGCCGTGTGTATACTTTTGTACTGATCTGCAACCAGGTCTCCCTTTTTAAATCTTATTATTTAGATATTTATGTAAACAGCAAACTGATATCAGAACAGTGGGGAAACAGAGCACATGTGTCTCACCCTGCTGAGTTTGTGTTCAGATTTAGTGCAGGCATCCATGAAGGTCTGAGCAATGACCGATAACGATGCATCAACCACTTCTGTCACGTGGACGTCAAAGATGAAATGAGGGTTCTTTAAAATATTCACCCAGAACCGTAGAGGGAGACTGCACAGAGAGAAAGAGATAGGGAGAGAGAGAGAGACAGACAGACAGAATGACCTTAACATAACTTGAGACAATGAAGCCTTAATCAACATTTCTTGCAGCGTCTGCAACTCCCAACAGACTGATACAGAGAATGGTTCAGATGCAGGAAGTTGGAAGGGGATTTATTAAATCTGCTTCAGTGGAACACTGCAGAGCTCATCAGCTCTCCAGATCCAATGTCTGCAGTTACATGAAAAATCCATATTTAGCTCTGACCTGAGTGCAGAATTTTCGACTATGAAAGTTACACATTTCTGTGGGTTCCCACATTAGGAGTAAACACATGGGTCTTCATCATTATTCACCAAACACAGATATGGTTGCACACCAACCAGCCAGGAAATACTTTACTACTATTGACTATTAGGTCTAAGTCCCTTTAGTAATGCTGAAGACCAACTACACAGTTGAAGAACCATGCCAGACATCACCACCACAGTATAGACTATGTAGTGAAACATCACTGAAGTACCAACTTACTGGGAATAGTATGAGCATTTTTAATTACTGGTTGAATGCAGAGTTGGAAAGTAACACGTTACCACTGTAGTTGTACTATTGTGGAGACAACAATATTTAGTAAACATATGGTCTTTTACCTTTTTGAGCTTGATTATACCAATTACTTATGCTACATTTGTTTTTAAAATACTGTAAATCCATAAAACTGTCTTCTTCTTCTTCTTCTTCTTCTTCTTCTTCTTTCGGTTTCTCCCTTTATCAGGGGTCGCCACAGCGAGTTCAACGTTTCCACCTCACCCTGTCCTCCACGTCCTCTACTCTCACCCCAACTCCCTGCATATCTTCATTCACCACAACCAAATAACTCCTCTTTGGTCTTCCTCTCCGTCTCTTGCCTGGCAGCTCCATCTCCAACATCCTCCTGCCAATATATCCACTATCCCTCCTCTGTACATGTCCAAACCATCTCAGTCTTCCCTCTCGAATTTTGTCTCCCAATTTTCCAACCTGTGCTGTCCCTCTGATGATCTCATTCCTAATCCTGTCCACCCTAGACACTCCTAAAGAGAACCTCAACATCTTAAGTTCTGCCACCTCCATAAAACTGTAAACCCAGAAAATGTTACCTCAGATAAGCATTACGTTGCCTTAAAACAGGTTAGCCACCTATCTAAGTTAGAATAGTGTTCATGACTTCTTCAAAATGGGATTCAAAAATCCTCACCCCAGCCCCTAGTTCTGCCTCTAATGATAAGTCTGAGCAGACAATTGGAAGTATAGTTGAACTAATACAGCAAATGCAGTAATACAGCATTCCTATTTCATCAAGATAGTAATTTACTTTAGTTTTTTTCAATAACTGTAACGATTAAAGTGAGGCCACCTATGGGTAATTTTTACCTATGGCCGATTTCACTCATCAGAATTACATACTGGCATACAATATTGAAAACAACATGCATCAAGCCAGGCAGCTCCTTAAGGTCTCTATAAATGACACCCATTTGGTGTACTTTAAGCAGCCAGTGTTAAGTAATGGTATTGTATAATTCAACTATTAAGCATTTACATTTACATTTACAGCATTTAGCAGACACCCTTATCCAGAGCGACTTACAATTGGTACAATCTTACAATCCAAGCAATTGTGGGTTAAGGGTCTTGCTCAAGGACCCAACAGTGGCAGCTTGGCAGAGGTAAGATTTGAACCCTGGACCTTCTGGTCCAGAGTCCAGTACCTTAACTGCTAGGCTACCACAGCATTTAGCTAACACTGTGGCTACCATGCTAGAAAACTGCTATTGGTATTCTGGTCAATCAGCCTTACCACGAAGACAATTTGAGGCCAACCAGGCCAACACTAATCAGCATATTCCAACATGGAGCTTGTACGGTTTTGCTAAGTGACCAGTTACAAGATATGCTATTACGTAATAATGTATTATGTTAGCTATCCAGTAAAACGAAGTGATCATATCTGAACATACGTGCTTTCACTATTTTAAAAACCACCTGCCACCACTGATGCAGACATAACAAAACAAATAAATAAATAAGCAAAAAGTAATTACATGTACAATACAATCTTTAACTAGAAACACAGTTCATTACCACTATAGCACTAAACACTATTTAATATTTGAATCTCTGTTAAAATGCACCAGTATTTCCACTTGCAATGTAATTGATTCAGTTATGGTCAATTAGATATGCCTTTGTTCTTATTACAACTGCACTCGTCAAACACACTCACACTGGGGCAATTCAGAGAGACCCATTAAGCTAACACGTGCTTTTGGAATGTGGAAGGAAACTACAGTACCCAGTGAAAACCCATCCGGACAAAGGAAAAACATGCAAACTCCACACAGGTCGAGTCTGGATCAAACCGGGGGTCTCTGGAGCTGTGAGGTGACAGTGCCAACCACTTATGCCACCGTGCTGCACAGAGCACAATACCCAATACCATGACAAACACTGAGTTTAACAGCAGGCACACAGAATGTCTGGACAGAAAGACAAGTGAAATTTGTCTAAGTGTAATATATAGGTTATTATATTTTTTACAAAATTTATTGTTTTGTAAATTTGTAAGTGATCAGGTGCATTAGGAAAAAATAAAGCTATTTTCCGATATATTAACCTCTCAGAGTTTGTAGAATCTATTCCCAGAGAACACAGGGCCCACACATACAGTGGTAGCCTAGTGGGTAAGGTACTGGACTATGGACCAGAAGGTCCAGGGTTCAAATCCCACCTCTGCCAAGCTGCCACTGTTGGGTCCTTGAGCAAGGCCCTTAACCCACAATTGCTTGGATTGTAAGACTGTATCAGTTGTAAGTCGCTCTGGATAAGGGCGTCTGCTAAATGCTGTAAATGTACAGTGGTGCTTTAGAATTTTCTGTATTTCGGCATAAATATGACCTAAAACAGCATCAGATTTTCACACAAGTCCTAAAAGTAGATCAAGAGAACCCAGTTAAACAAATGAGACAAAGATATTATACTTGGTCATTCATTTATTATTACATATTAGTGAGTGGCAAAAGTATGTGAACCTCTAGGATTAGCAATTAATATGAAGGTGAAATTAGAGTCAGGAGTTTTCAATCAATGGGATGATAATCAGGTGTGAGGGGGCAGCCTGTTTTATTTAAATCAACAACTCTTTTTCTGAGGTCCTCACAAATATCCTTTGTTCGTGCCATGATACACTTCCACAATCATGTGTTGTGAAGAGCAGACTTTGATAGATCCCTGTTCTTTAAATAAAACAGGGTGCCCACTCACACCTGATTATCTTTCAAGCACCACTGTAACCACTGTCTGGTCTATGGCAGGGCTGAATAGAGGTTGCTGCTGCTGCAGCATCATGGGGTGATCTTTCAATCCTCCAATCCCTCAGACACAGCCAATTTCTGCAGGTCACTCCCGAGTTCAGCTATTATTTACATATAATATTTCAAATTGATGTTCATGTAATAGATTAACATAAAATTCCAAACACTGAAGGCTGTACAAAGGTTCTGTATTTTGTACATAAGCTTAGCTTCTCTACACGCCATGAACATTGTCATTTGTATTTGCATTTAATACACTATACTATGCATTCTCTTTTTTTCGCTCATCAACTTTCTTACCATGGCATTGTTTCAGTACCTGTATCATTGCAGGTATAATTTTTGAATAGTAACAACCCTATACCACACACACACACATACATACTCACAAAAGAAAAGGTGCAGGAACTATTTCAGGCCTGTTCATAATTCTGTCATGCATTTAAAGTTAAACTAATTGAGATGCTAAATAACATAAATGTAAATGTACAGACAAGACAATTCTGGAACGTATGCTGGCTCAATGCATCCCTCAACGCTTTGAGAGAACAATAGCAAAAGGAAACGAGCGCGTAATAACTTCACAATTAAATTAACCAGGGACATAATTACCATGTTTGTTTGGCATATTCCTTTTTTAATAGGAGAGGTCTCTGCTGTATTAACAAAAACAAAACAAGCATGCGATGCCAACGGTCTGATGATGTTATTCATCATCCGTATTCACATCGCTCTCGCCTTCGTCAGCCTTCCCTCGACCACAACAGCTCATCAGCAGGAGTAAATAAACGCGGAGCTGACGTTAATTTATGCGGCACGGTCTTGAGAGGGGACGAGATGTTGAATATAAAATAGCTGGTCACACTCCTGCAGGACAAGAGTGAGTGTTTATGTCTTAGTATATCTGAAATAATGCCAATCGCACATGCATACTGTGTAACCTGTGGGATATCTGCTGTTCTAGCCACAGACACGTAACCCGAGTCCATGGGCCCAATGGAACAAAATTTGTCCAAGGTGGGAGTGGACTTTGAGCTCTAATGGATCTATAGTCAGAAACACACGTTACACCGATGATAAATTTTCTGTCTTTACCAAAATGAAAAAAAACTATCCATACACCCACACTTACCTGTTGGTCTTCCAGATGTGTATTGTCTCCTCATCCACATTTTCATGTTTTAATGCCTGCTCATCCAGAAAGTCAAAAAAGTATTTAACAGCAGTAGGAACCTCGGTTCCTGAACACAGAACACTGCGGAAGAAGTCATCCACAAACTGCTGCAGTGTGCCCTGAAACACACACACACACACACACACACAAACATAAGTGTTGCAAGTTTTTTTTCCCCCCAAATATGTGTACACAATGCTTAGGCTAGGGAAAATAATAATCAGCCCCAGGTGGAGTCAGCTCCGGAATATTGACACCCATGCATAATGCTTGATGAGCAAGGAATCGAAGACACTCCTAAAAACAGCATCTCTCCAAATCCTCTCCAACTTCTAGGTCTTCTCTTTTGGACTGTCTTCTTAAGCGCAACCAACAGGTTTTCTAGGGTTGAGTTCAGGGGACTGGAATAGCCATGTCAGACCTTGGTTTTCTAATCAGTAATCCATCTTTATGTCTATATGTATTTGGAGGTAAAGCTAATTTGTCACGCTTTACAATAAGGGTGACAGTTTAACAGCTGGTATGCTGTTAGCAGTCATTAATTACCTCTGACTAATATATTACTTGACAATTCCTCATCTCTTATGAAGGTACAAAGTAACAAATAAGTACTCAGCATTTAATCACTAAGCACACTGTGAACTGACATTGTTCATAATAATGAGCTCATTTTACTGCATAACTACTGGTTACTACACTATTAATGAAGCGACAGAATGCTGCTTTGTTACTTCTGTGTATGGGTAAACAAACCTGTTAGTTAATTGATAGTTTAATTTAGTTTAAAATAGTTTTATTTATTAAATAAGCTAAGTAATCATAATGCAAAATGGCAGGTTACATTGTCATTAAAGGCCAAGGACTTATGTATGATGTAGTATAATCTAATAATTAAGTAACTGACAACTAAGAAATGATAATTTTTTCATTTTCATACCTGATTAATCCAGTTCTGCAGAGGAGCAGGGGCTCAACCTGCAGCACATGGCGCAAGTTGAGAACAAACCCTAAACAAGGCTCACTCAAACTGGGACACAAACACTTTATAGACACCAACTGACCAAACACACGCCTTTGAATTGTGGGATTACCCGAAGGAATCCCACACGCACATGGAGAGAACATGCAAACTCCACACAGACAGAGCCCAGAACGAGAATCAAACCAGGGATCTCTGGTGCTGTGAGGTGACAGTCCTAACCACTACGCCACCCTGCCACTACAAATATATTTAATTACTGAATTTAATTATTGTAGTTAATGACTACTTAACAGCATAATTAGGGCTTACAAGCTATTCATTAGGGCCCCTTTGCAACCTTTATTGTAAAGGTGACCCTAATATCACTACTAGAGCTTTCCTAGATCATCACACCAGCAATTTGTGCAGTTTGTCGCACCACATCAAAGGCAGGACTGAAGCACTCATCACAAGGCCTCCATACTCGAACCTGACCATCATCGGTCCCAAACAGAAAATGGGCGTCGTGACAACAAATTTCCTTCTGCTAACCACCTGGAAATGGTTTTGGCAGAAACAGGGGTGTGTACTGAAGGTGTCACCTGTGTCTGGATGGTAGACAACGAAACTGTTCGTGCTTGTTGTCGAATCTCTACTGGTGGTCTGTCTGGGCCATCTAGTGCCTGTTTGACGTGTGAGTGCTCTCATGGAACCACTGCTCCCAACAACACCTAACAGCTAGGTCAGAACGGCCTAGATGGCGAGCAATTCATAGAAATGAGCATCCTACTTCTCTCAGTCCAAAGATGCGTCCCCTCTTAAAGTCAGTCAACTGTGCAAAATGTCTTCGAGTGTGTCGTAGAGGCATGTCTAGCAGTCAACAATCTCTGACCAAGAGCTACACTACCCCAAAGTAGCCTCTGAGAGCCTTTTCATAGGGCAGGAGGAGAAGCACTTTTACTTATGGCAAGAGGCACTGTTTTTTCGTTTCAAAACTCTCTACACATTCTCTACTGGGGACAGGACAGAACTGCAGGCAAGCCAGTCCAGTACCCGTACCCTCTTCATGTCTTTGTAATGAGTGCAGCATGTGGTTTTGCATTGTCGTGTTGAAAAATGCATGGACGTCCCTCAAAAAAGACGTTGTCTTGCAGGCAGCTTATGTTGCTCTGTCTACTTTCTGCATTAATGCTGCCATCACAGAAGTGTAAATGACCTTTGTTAAGAGCACTGATACAACCCCATACCATGACAAACCCTGGCTGTTGGACTTATAAAGATCTGGAATACTGATACGTCTCATCTCAATATATATTTCCACTGTGTAATGGTCCATCCTAGATGCCTCAGAGCCCAGAGAAGTTGACACTGCTTCTGAACATGGTTAACATAAAGCTTCTTTTTAGAACAGGAACCACTTAAGCGGCATTTGTGACTGTAACTCTGTATTGTAGTGCTTGACAAAGGTTTGCCACAGTAATCTCTTGCCCATGTGGTTATATCAGCTATTGATGAATGATGGAGATTAGGGGTTGTGCCTTTGGCCTTTATGCACTGACATTCCTCCAGATTCCTTGAATCTTTAAAAAATGTTATGCACTATAGAGAGCAAATTCAGTCTTTCTTTAAGGAACACTGTTTTGAGACATTGTTGACAACCTTGAGATCCTCTGCCCATCTTTGCTCCTTAAAGACTCAGCCTTTTGTAGATACTGCTTTTGTATTAAATCATGATTACAATCACCTGTCTGAAATCACATCATTATTTCATTTGTTTTTCTCATTACTAGCCCTACATTGTCCCCATTCCACCTTTTTGGAATGTGTCACAGGCCTGCAATGCAAGAAGAAATTAAATGAAGTCGACTAAACAAAACATTAAATATACTGGGTTCTCACTGTCTGCAATTAATAAAAGTCAAAGTAACGTAAGACATGCTGCCATTTTTTTATTTGCATTTTCCATACCGTCCCAGCTTTTTCTTATTTAGGGTTGTACATCATCAGTTGCAAAATATACTTCCTCAGACAAGAAAAGACAGATAGATATGCCTACTTAGAATTCACTCAAATGGATTTTCTGCAAGTTCTGCATGATTAATAAGCAATATCCATTATTACACTATCAAATAGATATATTAGAATCAGATGACATTATGTTGCCTGGTCCTAAAACATGGGCTTCCTTACACACTTCAAGAATGCAGCATCAATAAAAGAGTTTAATTATAATCTGATGACATTCATGACAATAACGTTTGGTTTGTCTCATTTCATGGATATGATGTGACAACATATCTTGACGTTTCTGACATTTAATTGCTTGGTTATCATACTGAGAGAATGTCAGCTCATCATAAGCTCAGCAGACTCACTAGAAAGCCATGCTAATCTTTATGCTGGGGATATCTAACAAACTCATGCTGCTGCCTTAAAAAGATATCGATTTGTTCTGAGCGCTAGACGGACTGGAACACACGCAGTCTCTAGCAGTGACCCTTTTTTGTTTACTCTGCTTTTCAGAGTCGATGCTGCTTGGCTGAACCATGCTCTAATTGCATGGTGAAGTTACTACGGAGGAAACCCAAATAAGTCTCAGACAGACAGTCACGGGGAACTGCGTAACCACAAACTGTGCAGGTGGCCAAATTTAAGGCTTATTCCCTTGATGCAAACAGTAGAATTATAGCTATATAAATACACTTGGCACTGACGCAGGGAGTTGCCACTGAGGAAGGCGCATTATTTACTGCTTTTATATTGAAGCAGCAAATGAGATTTTCCACCTGAAGGGTTGATGCAGAGCCACTTCTGGCTGAATAATGTAACAGTAATATCTTTACAGTGTTTTGGATAGCTTAAACTGGATATGTGGATTTCTGATGAACATAGACCTGACGTTTACCTTGACTGACAGCAGGCGAGTGAGATAGATCTCTGTGATGGCTTTGGTCGTGGACTTCTCCTTAATGCTGCCTCTTTTTGATTTCACTTCGTCCAGCTCATCTGCTGGCCGGACAAGATGGAACACTTTATCATCCTCCAGCAAGGCATTTCCTGTCGAGGATAAGCAGGGATTACATCGTATGCCATCTACGTGCTACAAACGCAAAAGGAATCTACAGCATTTGATTTTCATTTCTAATTACATTTCTACTTACGCTCATGGTTATCATGGTTATCGTGATTTTGGTCATATGATTGCTGTGTGTGCAAAACCCTGGAAAGGATTAGCATGGCACCATCCCGAACCTGAAAACCAGACCCATTTAGAATTTGAATACAGTTTTCAATCTATAACTACTGCAGAGAGCTAGATTCTGAAGTGACAGGTCTCAAAACTACAATATGAGTCTGGAGGAGAGATACTCACATTATAGTGAGCTAGCGTGTTAAGGCGTCGCCATCGGCCCTCTTTCTGAGAGGTCACATCAAGATCAGACAGGATCTGTCCTGTGGATCCAGGGCGCCACTCTGTCAAGAGGCAGAAAGACGTTCCTGTGTATAGGCTGATACTGAAATAGAAAGTCTGAAATGCTGGGTTTAACCAGTCTACCAATACTTTACTATGGATTCATGGGATATCCTCAGAGTACTTCATCTTGAGGGAATTCCAAAGGCAATCTATATCCCCTTACAATACTAATAGCACAAGTGTGGATTTGCAGTAGGGGTTTAGTTATAATAATGGAAGTCTTCACAAACAGAATTCACTCTGTATTGATGCAATTTACAATGACACCTCCAAAGGCATTCATAAATGTAACAACAGTATTTGATTTGCAATCTTCATACTAGGTTTTCTGTAGCCAAGTCCATTTATAAAGAGCTAAAGGATTAGTCATAGGCCATGGGACAATCCCTGGCAGGTTGCTTCCCCAGTACAAAGAGCAGTTGCAACATCAAGAAAGGAAAACTATGAAGATAACTCCTCAAACCTGTACATAAGATAGATCTGAACTGTGCATGTCTTTGTCCCCAAATTATTATGCGTTTTGTTAACATAGCAATGAAGTGGAACACACTACAGAAACAGTCTGTCACCTTATAGCAAAGATAAAACTGCTTTTTTTTAATTCAACTTGACATGCCACTTTCTCCCCAAAGGATTATGTAGCAGAAGCAAGGATCCATTCTGTATTCCTAGCACAAACATGTCAACTGAAAGGGCAACTATTCAGACTGCTGACAAAACATCTGACCAAGTTCTAAATTAACAACACAGTCCCCTCCACTATTACTGGCACCCCCAGTAAAGAGGAGTAAGACGACTTATAAGAAATTCACATTTTGGTGAGTAAGCTTAATCTCATACCGAAAAAAAATTAGAAACTTCCAAACCTTAACTGAAGGAAATTTAGTCTAAGAAAAAAAAAATCACACATCAAGAAATAATTATATTTAACAAAACCACGTGCCAATTATTTTCATTCCTGCATTTAAAACTTTATACAACCTCCCTCTGCAAATAAAACTTAGTCTTCTCCTATAAGATCATATACAGTGGACAAAAAGTATTTAGTCAGCCACTGATTGTGCAAGTTCTCCTACTTAGAAAGATGAGAGAGGTCTGTAATTTTTTATGAATTTAATTGAATTTATTTTAATGAATTTAATTGTAAATTATGGTGGAAAATAAGTATTTGGTCAATAAATTTGGTTCAATTCAATACTTTGTAACATAACCTTTGTTGGCAATGACAGAGGTCAAACGTTTCCTGTAAGTCTTCACCAGGTTGGCACACACTGTAGCTGGTATTTTGGCCCATTCCTCCATGCAGATCTCCTCTAGAGCAGTGATGTTTTGGGGCAACACAGACTTTCAACTCCCTCCACAAATTTTCTATGGGGTTGAGGTCTGGAGAACTGGACTAGGCCACTCCAGGACCTTGAAATGCTTTTTACGTTTTACGAAGCCACTCCTTCGTTGCCCGAGCGGTGTGTTTGGGATCATTGTCATGCTGGAAGACCCAGCCACATTCCATCTTCAATGCTCTCACTGATGGAAGAAGGTTTTGGCTTAAAATCTCACAATACATGGCCCCATTCAGTCTTCCCTTACCACGGATCAGTCGTCCTGTCCCCTCTGCAGAAAAACAGCCCCAAAGCATGATGTTTCCACCCCCATGCTTCACAGTAGGTATGGTGTTCTTGGTATGCGACTCAGCATCCTTTTTTCTCCAGTTGAGTTTCTACAAAAAAGTTCTATTTTGGTTTCATCTGACCACATGATATTCTCCCAATCCTCTTCTGGATCACCCATATGCTCTCTGGCAAACTACAGGTGGGATGGACATGTACTGGCTTAAGCAGGGGGGCACGCCTGGCACTGCAGGATCTACTGCAGGAGTCTCTCTTGGCGTAGTGTGTTACTGATGGTAGCCTTGTTATGTTGGTCCCAGCTCTCTGCAGGTCATTCATCAGGTCCTTCTGTGTAGTTCTGGGATTTTTGCTCACCGTTCTCATGATCATTTTGATCCCACGGGATGAGATCTTGCGTGGAGCCCCAGATCGAGAGAGATCATCAGTGGTCTTGTATGTCTTACAGTTGCTCCCACAGCTCATTTATTCACACCAACCTGCTTGCCTATTGTAGATTCACTCTTCCCAGCCTGGTGCAGGTCTACAATTTTCTTCCTGGTGTCCTTCGACAGCTCTTTGGTCTTGGCCATGGTTGAGTTTGGAGTCTGACTGTTTGAGGCTGTGGACAGGTGTCTTTTATACAGGTAACGAGGTTAAACAGGTGCCATTAATACAGGTAACGAGTGGAGGACAGAAGAGCTTCTTAAAGAAGTTACAGGTCTGTAAGAGCCAGAAATCCTTCTTGTTTTTGGGTGACCAAATACTTATTTTCCACCATGATTTACAGTTAAATTCTTTTTGGGGAATTACGTAAGTTTGGGGAATACAAAGCATAGAATGTTAGACAGAATCTCCCCATATTGTCCAGTGTCCTAGGTGTCAAGTGTCCTCTCTTGTGTACTCAAACTTTAGCTCACCCTACAGGTTTTCTATGAGGTTTAGATTAGGAAACTGAGATAGCAATGGCAGAAGTTTAACTGTGTTCAGTAATACATTTTTCTTTTGATCTGGACATATGTTTTGGATCATTGTCCTGCTGGAAGATCCAGTGATGACCAATTTTTAGATTCTTAGCAAAGTAAGACAGATTTTGATTTAAAATGTCCTGGTATTTCATGGAATCCATGATGCCATGTGCACTAACTAGGTTCTCAGGGCCTTTGGAGGGGAAACATCTCCACAACAGCTTATTTTTATGTTGGGGGAGGGGGGCGAGATAGCAAGGTTAGACTGTATATACCACAATGAAACTGGAAGTTATGGATTACAATTTGAAATTCCTCTAATCAACTTAATGATTGTGTTTGAGACTGTACAAATACATTACAGTATATACACAGACAAAACACATCTCTGTTGCTGTCTTACCAAGTGTGACACTCTCCACTTTTGGCCTCTGTGAGTAGGGAAGGTTTTTGTACACTTGCTCAATGATTTTCTCTTTCACCTGAGAGATGCTGTCACAGTCTAGTACCTTTACTGGAGTAATGTCAGGACCTTCGCCCTGGACGAGCACCTGTAAGGTCTGGAGAAGAAGGTCCAAAATTACGAAAGGCCCCAGAACATTTGTTTTTAAATTTTGTTAGCAGCTAAAACATCAACTTTCACTTTCAGATCTTACCAGCATGGAGTACTCCACATCATCACCCAGTAGGCCTGTGTCATTGAGTGTGTATTTGGCCTTCTTCACCTGTGCATCCACCGGGCCTTTCTCTATCTGATGTTTTATAGCTCGAAAGAGTTTATACAGTGGTTCACCTGCAGAGTCCTACAAATAAGTCAAACAGTGCAGAATTGACATGCAAGCTCTTATATAAGTGATCGTAACTTTATTTGTAATCTGTTCTTTTATTCTTAACATATGGCAGTCTGTCTGGATATACACTACATGGACAAAAATATTTAGACACACCTATTTCATTTGGTCCCATTGGCCAGGTCAAGCACCTAGCCAGTCTACCTTACCACACATTTTTGAAAGAATGCGTTGTTCTAAAGAGCTCACCGAATTCGAGCTTGGTACTGCAATAGGATGGCACCATTGCAAAGTCAGTTCGTGGAATTTCTTCCCATCTAGATACTCCACGATTTACTGTGAGTGCTATTACTGAAAAATGGAAGCATTTAGAAGAGTGGCAGACCATGTAAAGTTACAGAGTAGGGTCGCTGACTGCTGAGGTGCATAGAGCATAAAAGTCACCATCACTCTTCTGAATCAGTAACTGCAAAGTTCCAAACCTCCTTTGGCATTAACATCAGCACAACACAACATCATCCATGGCTGAGCAGCTGCATGTGAGCCATACATCACCGAGCACAATGCCAAGCATCAGATAGAGTAGTGGAGTGTGAAGCATTGACAGGGTCAAGCGTTGACCCTGGAGCAGTGTATACGTGTTGTGTGGACTGATGAATCAAGATCTTCTATCTGGCAGTCTGATGTATGAGTCTGAGTTTGACAAATGCCATAAGAACGTTACCTGCCTGACTGCCAGCTGTAATGTTTGGTGGAGGAGGGATAATGGTGTGTTGCTGTTCTTCATTGACTGGCCTTGGCCCCTTAGTTTCAGTGAAGGGAAATGTTAATGCATCTGTATACCAATACATTTTGGACAACTGCATTCTTCAAACTTACTGGGAACAGTTTGAAGAAGGCCCTTTTGTGTTCCAGCATGACTGTGCCCCAGTGCACAAAGCTAGGTCCATAAAGGCGTGGTGTGGCAAAACTTGACTGACTTGCACAGAGCCCTGACCTCAACTCCATCAAACACCTTTGAACACCTTTGGGATGAACTAGAACAGAGATTGTGAGCCAGGCCCTCTCGTCCAACATCACTGTCTGAGCTCACAAATGCTCTGCTGGACGAATAGGCAAACATTCCCACAGAAAAGTGGAAGCTGTTGTAGCTGCAAAGGGGGGATCAACTCCATATTAATGTGTATGGATTTACAATGGGATGTCATAAAAGCTAGCGTAGGCGTTCCAATACTTTTGTCCATATAGTGTTTATTAATCAAAACCAGAATCGATTTTATTTATGAGGGCTTTTTTTAACATGGTGTCTGTACAACCACACAGGACAGTTTTTACAAGCAGGAATAGTAGCTGTAGAGAAGAGTAAATACAACATAATGAGAACATAGACACAAAGTACATCTCTCCAAGTATATGGAGTTCCTTCTCAGAAACACCCGATCCAAACAAGATCACAGAGGTGGAAGATAATTTAAGTCATTATGTCTTTGGTTTTAAGTTTTAACTCTAGGTGAAGATTATGTGGTGAGCTTTTGTAAAGCAGGCATTTCTGGAGGAAAAGTGTTACTCTGACATTGCATGTAGGCTGGACATTAATATGCATTTGTCTTTATTTGTGTTTGCTGCTGAAATATTAAGTGTTCCATCTTATTGTTGTTCATGCATGGTTCTAAGACTCTGTTAAGTGAAAGTCCTAAGTTAATAGTCTAAAACACATTACCCCACCTCATAACAAAATTTAATTGTTAAATGAACCTTGTTCTTTAACTACATAGGTTAGGTGCATCTGGTGCATCTATATTAAGATTGCTTTTTAGAATTAATTTGAAAGCAATCTTTGAAAACAAAATTATTTAGATTACTTTACAAATCTCACTGACTGACATTGCTTTAAAATCTGTTAAAACTAGACAATGGCGTTTGCACACAATTGCAACATTATACATGATAAAAATCATGAGGTTACACCAAAAACAATGGAAGCAGTCATGTAGAGCCTCCAAAATGTATGTAAATACTGCAGTGTGCCATGTGATGGACCACAACATTATCAAGAATGTCAATCATATATATAAAAAAAGAATAATAATCAAAAACACACATTGAGAGTCCCTACATTCACTGTGCTAGGATAGGTGTACATGGTCACTTTACCACAGTTACACCAGCGTAGCTGCCTAAACATGCATGATTGAAGTTAAAAATACGTGAACAAACCAGGAGACAAAATACAGACACTACTTGCCTGTGAACTAACTACTGCACAGAATATGAAAAAGTGAAAAGGACTCAACCTGCCAAGGAACCAACATAAAAATACACTCAGCAAACAGAATCAGTGTGCAAAAAAAGTGCCATATGGCAAGAAAGGCAACAGATAAAAAGACAACACAATTGCTGTCAACAACTGCTTTGCAAAAAAAATGGTGCCAATTCATGCAGTTGAAATAGATGTTTCACAGGTTTTTCACACAGATGTTTTTCCCATTTTTCGATAACAACTGATTTATGGTTACAATTATGAAGGCTTTTGCCTGCATACAATTTTCTATATTTCTGCAAAGATATGATTTTTTTTTCTAAATCATCAGATTTTCACACAAGTTCTAAAAGTAGATAACTTTCAGTATCTGGTATGACCCACAGTTGATTAACTGTGACTAAACGATTCCAGTAACTGTTGATCAGACCTACACAACGACTTGGAGGAATTTTAGCTCATTACTCTGTACAATAACTCGATTCAGGTCCTTACAAAACATTTTGGACTACTGCAACAAGGTCAAGACATCAACTTGGTAAATCTAAAACCTTAACTTTACTCTGTGATTAGAGTTGTTGTCTTGCTGCATGACCCACATTCTCTTGAGGTTCAGTTCACAGACAGATGTCCTGACAATTTCCTTTGGAATTTGATGGTATAACATTTACAGCATTTAGCAGACACCCTTATCCAGAGCGACTTACAATTGATAGTCTTACAATCCAAGCAATTGTCGGTTAAGGGTCTTGCTCAAGGACCCAACAGTGGCATCTTGGCAGAGGTGGGATTTGAACCCTGGACCTTTGGGTCCATAGTCCAGTACCTTAACCGTAGGCTACCACAGTATAATCAGAATGAATTTTTCTTTTCCCTCAGTGATGACAAAGTGTCCATCAAAGTACAGGTAAAACAAAACAGGTAAAGGTACAGCAAAACAGGCCCAAAGCATGACACTACCACTACCATGTTTCACAGATGGTATCTTATACAGAATGTTCCTATGTTGGAATGCAGTGTTTTCCTTTCTCAAGATATAACGCTTCTCATTTAAACCAAATTTGATTATTTTAGTACAGTGGTACCTCAGTTCTCGTCGTTAATTCATCCAGAAAGCATGTCAAAAACCAGAAACGATGAACACTGAGCACATTTTTCCCATAAGAAATAATGTAAACTGAATGAATCCGTACCAGACCCCCAGAAAATCCACACTGTATTGGGCATTATATGCATTAATGGAGTTGTATTGTACAGGTGCTCCCTGATTTAAGAAGGGGATACGTTCCAACAAATCCATCATAATTTAAATGTATCATGAACTGAGGAGTTTAATATAGTCTACACTGTATCAAAGTGGAGCCAACCTTACTATTTAAAACACTTACATTAATCTACAGTTGGCCAAACTGATTAACACAAAGCTTATTTTATAATAAAGTGTTGAAAATCTCATGTAATTTAGTGAGTAATAGATTGAAAGTGAAAAGTAAAAGCAAAAAATTTACTCTATTGATGAATTCAGGGCACTAGCTGCTAATGCTAACTGCTCAGCCTGAAAGTGAATTGGAGGACTTGGTCCTTAATTTTTCCTTCGGTTGGCTGTAATCATCAACTGTCGTTGGTTTGGGCAGATTTATTGGTTTGGACTCTATTTGACAGGTTGTTACCATTTGTCAGCATCAAATGAGAAATTAATAAATAATATACAATAGTGTGTCTCATGAAGTTCTGTTCTGTGCTCATTATTGTTCTGAATTTATATACAGCCCTTGGGACATGTAATTAGAAAATGTATTCCTGGTTTTCACTTATATGTTAATGAGTCACAATTATACTTACAGTGGTGCAGAGAACGAGATTAAACAAGTGAGACAAAATATTATACTTTGTCATGTATTTATTAAGGAAAATGATCCAATATTACATCTGTGAGTGAAAAATAGAAAAAAATATGTGAACCTTCAGGACTGGCAGTTAATTATAAGGTGAAATTGGATTCGAGTTGTTAATACTGTACGCATCAGGCTGGAGAAGGTTACAAAACCATCTCTAAAAAGTTTGGTCTCCACCAATCCATAGTTAGATGCATTGTGTGTAAGGAAATGATAGACCATTGTTTCCTCTACTCTCTAAAATGGACTTACCAACAAACATGGCTCCAAGAGCAAGGTGTGTAATAGAAAAACTCTTAATAGAAAGGAACCCAAGGTAATGTCTAAGCAACTAAAGGTTTCTCTCAAAGTGGCTAATGTTAATGTTCATGTGTCCCTCATAAGGAGAACACTGAACAACAATGGTGTGAATGGCAGGGCTGAGAGGAGAAGTAAACTGCTCTTGAAAAGGAAATTGCTTTAAACCTTATCCTATCTGTGAAACATGGTGTAGATATCATGGTTTATCATGGTTTGGGCCTTAATCACCAAAGAAAGGATAAAGAAGAATAAAGTTCATGTTTTGGAATAACCAAGTCAAAGTCCTGACCTTAATCCAATGGAAATGTTGTGGAAGGACCTGAAGTGAGCAGCTAATGTGAGGAAACCCACCAACATCCCAGAGCTGAAGCTGTTCTGTACGGAGGAATGGGCTAAAATTCCTCCAAGCCGGTGGTGCAGGACTGATCAACAGCTACAGGAAACGTTTAGCTGCAGTTATTGCTGCACAGGGGGGTCACAGCAGATACTGAAAGCAAAGGTTCACATACTTTTGCCACTCACTAATATGTAATATTGGATCTTTTTCCTCAATAAAACAAATGACCAAGTATAACATTTTTGTCTCATTTGTTTAACTGGGTTCTCTTTATCTACTTTTAGTACTTCTGTGAAAATCTGATGATGTTTTAGGTCATATTTATGCAGAAATATAGAAAATTCTAAAGGGTTCACAAACTTTCAAGCACCACTGTACATTACATTTATCTGGGGTCATGATTTCACCCTATAACGTTTCTCAGTGAAACCAAAAACTACAATTAAAGGCCGTGGTGTAACACTTTAATTTGTCATTTCATTTAATTCCCACATAAGTAACTAAAACAGCATGTTGTCACTTGAGAATAAAAATGACAAGACAGATGGTACTACTGCATCCTGCAGAGAAGATGGTCCATGCCAGTTGCATATCTAGACTACTTGTTGTATTTGGCACACACAGAACTAAGAGGGGCACAGTCATATCCCTCTGCTTGCAAGTCAGCTGTAGGGGCAAAACCATGCATGTGGTAAACTGCCAGTGAAACACTAAATAGATTACGTGATATAACACAAAAGTGGATGTCATTCTGACATGGATGAGAAATAAAGAATACAGTAATGCTAAATCATTTGAATTAATTATATTAATTTAGTGTATGTGCATTTGAACAAAAAAATAAAAAAACAATGCACGTCTGTGTAAGTTCTCAGTCATCCAGGTCACGGTAGATTTGAGTGTTGAGTTGAAGGCAACTGGACGTCTTCTTGGTTCTTGAAGATTCAAGAAGTCCAGCACCCTTCAACTCAACACAGAAACTCAAAAACAGAAACTAAATCTCTTCAGTTTTGGACCACTGTTTGCCAGAAGTGCATCCATCCGATACTCCTTTTCCTTTTGTCCTTCATGTATTCTCTCTGTTCTCATGCTCCTTTCCCTTTTTCTCCTTGTTGTATTCTCTTTCTCCTTCTCCCTGTTTTGTTCCTTTTACCCCTACTGCTCCATGCCCTGACTGCTCTCTCACTTCATGAAAAAAGGTTCATTTATTGTCTAATTGTTTATATTTAAGTTGAATATTATTGTCACACATGCATGCATGTAATATAATTCCTCGAGCCACAACTACACATAAAATGTGATCGGTTCATGCTAGCTACATTATACAGGC
The DNA here is from genome assembly GCA_025084515.1 of Ancistrus triradiatus. Classification (NCBI taxonomy): domain Eukaryota; kingdom Metazoa; phylum Chordata; class Actinopteri; order Siluriformes; family Loricariidae; genus Ancistrus; species Ancistrus triradiatus. The sequence goes on along the minus strand of JAJAGP010000044.1, from coordinate 1,063,225 downwards.
CTGCAAAATGAATAGTCACCTGCTAGACCGACTATATCGCAATATTTATTTTGCAAGCTTGTGTAGCCCTTTGTACTAGCTAGTGTAAGTAAAGCCTATGATCATGTAACTGACACCTTTGTTAATTGAATGAATGCCTTTGCCTTAGGAGTCTAACGTATTTTTGATAGGTTATACGATTATAAGTATAACCTATTAAAAATACATATTAGCCCCTAGCTATAAGCCAAAGCTTATAGCTATGGGCTATCATTACCTCATCTAACCAGACGACCTTCTTCCATTACTCCAAGGACCACTACTGGCACTCGTGTGCAATTGCAGGCACTTTCTACAGTGGACAGGGGTTAACATGGTGATCACCCTGACAAGATTGTGACTAGTCAGCCAGGGGCATTGCACTGTGTGTTGTAACACTTCCTGTAGTTACCAGCATTAAACATTTCTGCGACTTGTACTCCAGAGGCTCTTCTACCCATTTGGATCAGATGGGATAGGATATCATATTTATATATTTGATATAGCCAGATCATTGGCCTGCTTTTATTGCGTTTACACTGTTTGCCTGTTAACTATGGCATTGACTGCAAAGTCCGGCTACTGACGTACAAAGTTTTGATTTCTGAATGGTTTTGTTTTGGCAATCCTGTTGATCCACTGTAACACAAAATCCCACCCAAACACGTTAATGATTACTGAAACAACAATATGGCTGAAAAGAAAGCGAGATCACATAGTAACATGTATACTAGTTTTATAACATATATCTGCCATGTCTGGTGGTGGTGTGATAAAGCCTGTGGTACCTTTAAGAACTGATAAAGGCAGATGGACATCCAGTTACACAGCATCCTCTCCACCACTGTCTCTGACCTTGAAAATGAAAATATGAACAGACACACACACACAAGCACAGATTTACCCTCAAACCAATAATTGTTTGCCCTCTTACCTCTAAATGCACCAAATGTTAGTGATTAACAGTTAATGAGCACTTACGGAATAATCAGAGAAGATCGCTAACTGACTGAAAATTATAATTAAACTAGCAAAGCGTGCCAGCCCAGCCACTGGCTAAATAGATCAGTGAACAAGGCAAAGCCAGGATTCATTTTTATCTGATACTTTGTGCATAAGGGATGTTTGCTAAAGCTCTTTGCAAAAGCAGTCAATGGTAAGAAAAGCAAATTAAAAAGGTGTTGCTGAAAAGCATATGCTTCAAATAAGTATATTCAGTGTGAGACAGATATTCATTCTAACAAGATGTCACTGTTTGGAGAGTGAAGTCTTGTACTAACTGTTGCAATGCCCGCCTGACAGTTCTTCCCATGTGTACAATTAGACCTCAGCTACTGATTCACAATGCGAAAGCATGTATGGTTTTCAATTTACCAAAGGTTTCTCATGTCACCCCACTGTGGCGTACCTTTCACTGGCTCCAGGCAGCTGCCCACATCAGATTTAAAACACTGATGCTCATCTACAAAGCTAATAAAGGGCCAGACCCTTTCTTCCTAAAGGCCGTAAACAAATCCTCAAGTATGGCTTGACTGGACTCACCACTCAGGACCAAATGAAGACAAGCATCAAGAATCTTCTTCATTCTTTTGACCTCTGTCATTGCCAACAAAGTACTGACTTTAACTTTTGTTATTGACCAAATACTTATTTTCCACCATGATTTACAATTAAATTCTTTAAAAATCCTACGATGTGATTTCCTGGATGTTTTTTTCTAATTTTGTCTCTCATAGTTGAAGTGTACCTATGCTGAAAATTACAGACCTCTCTCATCTTTCTAAGTAGGAGAACCTGCACAATCAGTGGCTGACTAAATATATATACATACAGAATTTTATATATATGTACATAATTTTAGTTTTTCCTTTTTAATAAAAGTGTCAAAAATTTTTGCTTTGTCATTATGGGGTGTTTAGTGCAGAATGATGGGGGAAAACTTTTTTTTAATTTTTGCAAAAGACCTCAACATAACAAAGTCATCTCTTTACTCTAATATTGCTGAATATAATGATTTTTAATAAAAGCATTGTATTAAATTGGAGAAAAACAGAAGCATCACTAGTAATCTCAGACTTTTGTCCCCCACTGTATTTTGTAATATTTGCAAACAAACGTATTTATAGCAGAATTTAAAACATGCTATGAATCTGTGGGGTATTGGTAATTCACCTGCGCAGCATGAGTTTAGGGTTTTTACTCTGCACATACTCCTCCATAAGCCCCAACAATAAGGTCCTCATGATGTCCGTGTAGTACTCCAGCTTCCCATGCAGAGCCACAGTCAACAGAGAGGCAAAGTACACCTTAGCTCTAGCATTAAAGTCTGGACGGGCCTCCAGAGTCCGGATAAACTAGAGTAAGCAAAAGACACAGACAGAATAACTGACTTAATGTATTTTTAATTCTTATAATATAAAAATCCTAAGCCACACAAGAAACTGCAGTGTTTTGGGGAAGGTTGCCAATGGGCTTTACACAAATGCATACATACCATTAACAAGCAGGCCAAAAAAGGAAACAAATGTGCTGTGAGTGTTCATAGTAAAACTGTGAATTGCTTGACAGTTTTAATGTGAATTTTCACAGTTTGACCATGAGGTTCACAGTTGTACTATGAATTTTGGTGGTAATTTGGCCACTTCATGGTTCTACTGTCAAATTTCATAGTACAACTGTGAACTTGGTGGACCATGAACTGACCATGAATTATTTCACAGTTGTACTATGAATTGTGGTGGTAATTTGGCCACTTCATGGTTCTACTGTCAAATTTCATAGTACAACTGTGAACTTGGTGGACCATGAACTGACCATGAATTATTTCACAGTTGTACTATGAATTTTGGTGGTAATTTGGCCACTTCATGGTTCTACTGTCAAATTTCGGAGTACATTTTTTCCTGGGCAACAGTACCAAGGTGGCATAATAAAAAATAGTTCATTAAAATAATTAAATCATTATACACTATATGACAAAAGTTTGCAGACACCATTTATATTGATAATTGGCCACTGCCAACAAGATCATAATATGAAGCACACAGGGATAAAATCTCCACAGACAAACTGGCAACAGAATTGGCTGTGCTGAACACCCCTGTCACTCTCAGTATCAGTATCAGTCTTTCACGGGTTTTAACCTTCTCCACAAGTCAGTTCATCAAATTTCTACACTGCCCTCCTAAAGTCCATTTCGAAATGGATTGTCAAATTTGATTGTGAACTTGCTTGGCTTGTACAGAACCCTGACTGTCATCAAGCCAGTCTGAGATGAACTGTAATGCCAACAGAGAGCCATTGATAATTATCCCACATCAGTGTCTGACCTTCCGGTGATGTTTCAAAATATAGTCAGGAAGCCTTCTTAGATGAGTTAAGGCTGTTTAAGCTGTGAACTCCTTATGCTAATACTCATGCTTATGAATGTAATTTCTGGGTGTCCACAAACGTTTGGCGATTGATCCATTTAATTAATGGAAATAATGTGGCTTTGTGTGCGTATCAGCAACTTCTGACCAATCAGATCAGAGTATTCATTAGCATTATGGTATAACAATACCTCTTATATATGGGGTAAGGACATGGGTTCCCAAAGGCAGTGTACAACAGCATATATCTATAACTGAATGTACTGTTTTTTATATTCTGTAAGTGATAACATTATGATTCTGTTATGTGTAGGAAAGGAAAGCCTCCAGCTACTGCTGACAGGCCTTAAACGCATCAGCAGCAATAAAAACAGCCTTTCCTCAATACTGACAGGAAAGTACAACCTTAATGGTGGTTGAAAATACTTGGAAGGCAGGGTGATCAGTGGACTTAACAGGTCATTGATCCCAGCTGATGCTTACTGGCTTAAGAGAGGCACTGAAATGTTATGGCTCCAGAGAGACTATCTTAGCTATTGGCAAATGTTATCTCCTTCAGGCAAAACCATGAGCTAAGTGACCAAATGTAATCTACAGTCATTAGTGAGAGAGAGAAAACATTGTATCATACAGTGATGAGGAAGGTCTTGCTGTTCAGTAGGTTGGAGAACTGGTTGAGAGCCTGGGCCACTGTGGCCTTGCGGGACTCGGGGATATCCAGCTTGCCAGTGATCATGACATCGTTGGCTCCATCTTTTGAGGGCAGGAAAAAGACACGGTCCGTGTAGGTCTTGTAGTCCAAGAATGGGATTCGGCCCTCACTTATGTCATTCGTATGATCCTCCATTTCAATCATCAGGTCTGTAAAAACACCACATTATCAGCAGCAAAACAGACCTAATGAGGTAGTACCAGACTTTCTCAGTGGTCCAAAGAGCCAATGCTGCTTAATCGTAAAGAAAGTACAACTGTATTAAGATATGAGTCCTCTGAAAAACTAGCACACAAACACTCTTAAGTTGTGAATCTTGGATGCAACACGATGTACACTGCATCAGAAAAAGCAAGAGTTTTAGGTTTGTCCAGCAGAGTGTGCGCAGAAACTAATTTGATACTTATTATGACACCTCCCCAACACCACCCCCCTATTCGAAAATATCACACGGATGCTTGAGTCACCACACAAGGCAAACCACCCTCCTCTGTTTATCTGCTTGTGTGCCCCTGGCTGTGAAAGCAGCATCGTGACTCGTGATGATCATAATAATTTCCCTGACAATTGTCATACAAATCGTCATGTGACCATCTTTTTTGTCCCTTTTTACACAAAGCTATACAACAAATGTAATTCATGAATAAGAGCTATTTACTCCAATAACGCATAATGAATAAACAACATAATGAATGAATGGCAATTTAACTCTGTCCGTGTGTGGAAGCATTCATCTCAAACATAGTTATTCTTCTCATTCATCTCATCTCTGCACATATTTAATTTAAATGGATTATTAACTATAGCGCAGACCTAAACAATGTAATGAAAAAGCAGTTCAAGAGTTAATTAATTTAGAAGGGTGCTTGACTTCATTTCTAAAACTTAGCATGCAACAAGGAAACCCCTCATGTTCCTAACTATGCATATTAATATGAATTATTGAATTTTAAAAAGCTGACATATACTACTATGTAAAGGCACCAAACAGTTTTAGAGCGTTTGTGTTCATTTGAAGTCTTCTGCATTAGTGTATTTGTGTTGGAATCAACACACATTAGATTCACAATCATTTCTCTTGCAAAAATCAACTTAAGAAACTTAAAATGAATCAAAACAGCACCAGTTCTCTTAGGTATATTGATGTGAATTTTCTAAAGGAACTCAGCTGATATGTTTTCCCAAGACTCTCTTCTTCTGGAGACCTGGTTTGTCTCACTTGCTTTTGTCTCTTCGTGTAATCCCAGACTGACTCAATCATGTTGAGATCGAGCCTCTGTCGGGGGAAAACCATCTGCTGTAGGACTCCTTATTCTTCTTTTTGCTGCCTATATTTCTTTATGACTTTGGTCAGGTGTGGCCATTGTCATGCTGGAGAATTAATGTTGGACCAGTCAGATGCCTCCCTGATGGAACTGCATAATGGTCAAGAATCCGCCTGTACTTGTCAACAATGAGGGGAATGTAATTTTGTCCAAATCACCAACTTCGTTTGCAGAATATACAGCCCCAAACTTGCAGAGAACCTCTACTATGTTTCACTGCTGAATGCAGACTGATCCATGGAGCACTCTCCAGCCCTTCGCCAGACAAACTGCCTTCTATTATGGCCATACATCTCAAATTTTGTCTCAGTAGTCCAGATCACCTGCTGCAATTGTACTGGTCCTTGTGTTTTTGTGCACTGTTGAGTTCCCTTGATTTGTTTAATTCTCTAAGCCAGGGCTTTTTAGTCATAACTCTTCCATGAATACCATGTTTGAGAAGATATCTATGGACTGTAGACAGGTGTACCAGGGTCCCAGTGGGTTTTGCTAGTTCTGTGCTGAGAATGGCACTGGATATCTCACAATTTTGAAAAGAAGTAAACCTGAGGTAAGTCTTCTTCACTCAGTTTTCGTGAATGACCACTGCCCTTCCTGCCTTTCACTGCCGTGAAACTTCAGCTTGGGAGAGACCTTGCTCATGCAGGATAATCACCTTGTATCTTGTTACTGTACTCACTCTTGCAAAGTGGTAACATTTAAAGGTTAAACGGCTACAATCCACCACAGTCCTGCCTTTTTAGGATGGTTCTCCCTCACACACATATATATATATTACATCTACATAGCTGCTTCTATTTCATTTAATCAGTTTAGATCAAGCTGCACATAATATCACTCATAAATATTACCTGGTGGTTAGATGTGTTTAATCATGCGCTGAGCTCTATGCCCACAAACACCTGAAGTTTTTGTACCTGAAAAGTGCTGTGTCACTACATCACTGTCTTAACACCATAGATAAATCACACTGTAGGATTTCATTTTTTGCAAAAGAAATGTTTGTATATATAAAATGTGTTCTTTCCCCACTGACACACTAATGCAGGTGAATAAAGTAGCCACAAATTATGTAAAATCTTTCTGTGATTAAAACTTTGCACAGCAGCATAAATGACGAAAACATAGGTGGAAAATTTTAGTCAATTAAATAATCATACAACGTGACCAGCTATTTGCCATGATTGCTCTGCAATCAGAAAAAAATATCCCACTTTATTTGTGCTCAGTTTATTTGATTTCAAATTTATTTGCCAAGAAATTAAAAGTATTTAGTCAGCCACTGATTGTGCAAGTTCTCCTACTTAGAAAGATGGGAGAGGTCTGTAATTTTCATCATAGGTGCACTTCAACTATGAGAGACACAATGAGAAAAAAAATCCAGGAAATCACACTGTAGGATTTTTAAAGAATTTAATTTGTAAATCATGGTGGAAAATGGACACGTGGACAGGACGACTGATCCGTGTTAAGGGAAGAATGAACTGGACCATGTATCGTGAGATTTTAAGCCAAAACCTCCTTCCATCAGTGAGAGCATTGAAGATGGAACGTGGCTGGGTCTTCCAGCATGACAATGATCCCAAACCGCTCGGCAACGAAGGAGTGGCTCCGTAAAAAAGCATTTCAAGGTCCTGGAGTGGGCCTATCCAGTCTCCAGACCTCACCCCATAGAAAATGTGTGGAGGGAGTTGAAAGTCTGTGTTGCCCCCAAACATCACTGCTCTAGAGGAGATCTGCATGGAGGAATGGGCCAAAATAACCAGCTACAGTGTGTGCCAACCTGGTGAAGAACTTACAGGAAACGTTTGACCTCTGTCATTGCCAACAAAGGTTATGTTACAAGTACTGACTTATTTTCCACCATAATTTACAATCGTACAATGTGATTTCCTGGATTTTTTTTTCTCATTTTGTCTCTCATAGTCTCCTCATATCCTCCCATGCAGTTCTCCTCTAGAGCAGTGATGTTTTGGGGCAAAAACACAGACTTTCAAACTCCCTCCACAAATTTTCTATGGGGTTGAGGTCTGGAGACTGGATAGGCCACTCCAGGACCTTGAAATGCTTTTTTACGGAGCCACTCCTTCGTTGCCCGAGCGGTTTGGGATCATTGTCATGCTGGAAGACCCAGCCACGTTCCATCTTCAATGCTCTCACTGATGGAAGGAGGTTTTGGCTTAAAATCTCACGATACATGGTCCAGTTCATTCTTCCCTTAACACGGATCAGTCGTCCTGTCCACGTGTCCATTTTCCACCATGATTTACAAATTAAATTCTTTAAAAATCCTACAGTGTGATTTCCTGGATTTTTTTTCTCATTTGGTCTCTCATAGTTGAAGTGCACCTATGATGAAAATTACAGACCTCTCTCATCTTTCTAAGTAGGAGAACTTGCACAATCAGTGGCTGACTAAATACTTTTTTGCCCTACTGTATGTTCATGGACACAACAAACATTGGCACTAGCATAGAGCTTTCTTAGTCTCCCTAAATCATTAAACAGGACTGGTCATATTTTTTTTAGATTTTTGTGTCTAGGAGGCAGGTACCAATAAACCAAAGATGGTTACCTCACAAACCATGGGGTGCAATCACAGAATAAATCACACTGACATTAATATTAATTAAGGCTCCAGGAAAGTAATTCCATGAAAGCCCTAATACCCAGTAAATGTGCTGAGCGTAAATGTGTAGATAATGTGTTAGTATGCAATTCCACTACATGGTGTGTTTGTAATGACCTGTAAACTCTTTCTTGCAGCGGTCACGTACACTCTCCTCCAGATTCTCTAACTGATGCTTCACCTTCTCATATTCTCGCTCTGCCTGCTGGCTCTTCCTCCTTTAAATGGAGAAACAGAAAGAGAGGGAAAGAGAGAGAGGGAGAGAGGAAAAAGCAATAAAGGGACTTGTCTCCATGATATAATATTATATGTGATAATAGTTAAGATAAATGTTGCATACAATGAACTCAGAAATTTACCTGTAGCAGACAATAGAGATCACTATGATCAGCAGCATGGGAACAATAACGGCAGGGATAATAATCTTATCCAGCTTCACCTCATACTTTTTCTCATAGTGCACAGAACCAACCACCCACTCGCCATTCCCAAACTTAATCTGAAAAAAAAAACCAAACAAAAAAAACCAGAACAAACATAAAGATCAACATTTCATTTACCACTGTCACAAAGCAAAGCATCTTAATTTAAGCCATTCCACCACATCTCAAAGGTGCCCTATTGGACTGAGATCTGGTGACTGTGGAGGCCATTTGAATACAGTGAACTCTTTTGTCATGTTAAAGAAAACAGTCTGAGATAATTTGAGCTTTTTGACATGGCGCGTTATCCTGCTAGATGTAGCCATCAGAAAAAGGTGTGGATGATGGTCATGGTCAGCAACAATACTCATGTAGGCTGTGGTGTTTAAACGATGCTCTATTGGCATCTCTATTAATCCAACACAATTACACCACCAGCCTGAACCATTAATATACAGCAGGATGGATCCAATCTTTCATGTTGTTTACACCAAATTCTGACTCTACTATCTGAATGTGACAGCAGGAATCGTGATTCATAAGATCAGGGAACATTTTTCCAATCTACCATTGTCCAATTTTTGTAAGCCCATGCATATTGTCTATTCTTAGCACAGGTTCTTAGCTGACTGGAGTGGCACCTGGTTTGTTCTTCTGATGCAGTAGCCCATCTGCTTCAAGGTTTCACATGTTGTGCTTTCAGAGATGTGTAAAGAGTGGTTATTTGAGTTACTGTTGCCTTTCTATCAGCTTGAACCAGTCTGGCCATTCTCCTCCGCCCTCTTTTTACATTTACCTGCCAGATAACTGGAGCTCCCTGAATATTTTCTCAGTTTTGGACCATCCTATGTAAACCCTAGAGATGGCTGTGCATGAAACTACCAGTCCATCTAGCACCAACAACCATACCAAGCTCAGAGTTTCTTCCCCATTCTAATGCTCAGTTTGAATTTCAGCGGGTCATCTAGGCCATGTCTATATGCCTAAATGCATGTTGAGTTGCTGCTATGTGATTGGCTGATTAGATATTTGCGTTAATAAGCAGATGAACAGGTGTATCCAATAAAGTGGCCGGCAAGTGTATGCTCAAATGTTAAAATATAAAAAAATGGATGGTATAAAATTCATTTATAACACAGTTTCAGTGTTTGCCCATTTTCTGTGGTCGCCTCTGTAGGACTGAAAATGTGACTTGCAGACCAACCAGAAGGTCAAGCAGTTCAGATGTCGTGTCCCTTCTCTGTCTCTTGGAACGAGATTTTGGTGTAGTGCTGGGTGGGTCCAGGAACAGCTTATCATCCTGTAGGGTGTTCACGTTACAGGACACATCACCTACAAATGCCTCTGCCTCTTTTGCTGTCATGGCCTTGGAAAAACCACGACCCTGGACAACACAGGTAATAGTTAAAGTGAATAACATATACATTCATAACAACCATTTTTACTACATGCCTGCAAAAGGTTCAACCTGAAGTCCATCCTCATTTTGAATTCACAGAATAACATATAAGGTATTTCAATCCCCTAGCCTGCTATCTTTATCAGTAATCCACTATTACAAATGCTGTGAGGGAAAATAAAGGAAGTAGGCCAGAATCTGAACAGCTTCTTACACCTCTCTACACCCTCCACTTTCATTATATTCAGCATTTAATAATGAGGTCATAGTTATTTTATTTCATATAGCATTTACAGCTAGAAGAAACAGCTGTGAGTCAGAGAGAGAACTTGCACCATTGCGAATATCCAAACCATTTTCACAACGAGGTACATTCAGATAACTGGACTTGACTGTATATCTAAAAAACATTTGGAGAGAAATAAAAACAGACTAAACTTAAACGGATTAAAAACACTAACGGCTGTTTCGCAAGCAATCGCCACTGAAAGTATTCACACATTGTATTCCATGCAAAACTGCCATTTCTTTGTTTTTTCCATGTATCACTCATTTCTTTTGTGTGCTTACCGTAACAATGATCATGCTCTTCTCTGGGATGACACTGTTGGGAAGTTTGTTGAAGGTGGGGTCAGGGTGGTAGTCAAATGGTTTCAGCTCTTCTACAAAGTTGTCCAGCTGGATGAATGTCCTAAATGACTGGCTCTCATAAGTCCTGTTCACGGCAGGGGAGAGGAACTGCAGCATGGTGTCGTTCTTATTGTAAGCCTCCAGGATAAACTAGGCAGGGACAGAAAAGAAATGTAAATTTGTAGTACAACTTCACACACACACGCACACAGAGTGACAACGAGGACCTCTCACTACAGCTGCCCTCCGTATTAATCAAGCAGAACAGGAAGCCCTGGGTTAATGTAGCTCCTAAATGAATCAGAGTTCTCCACTTACACCCTGCTGCTTCTCTCAGAATGGGAGCCAGAGTTCATACACTCAGGTTTTACAGCACTGAATAAACGTGGCTCAGCACGTACGACAGAATTCAACAACACAATAATATACTTCCCTATACAATTTCACAAAAGCATTCAATTCTCCATAAGGCAGTGCAGAAGGCAACAAGGCTTTTAGCCTTATTGGTATTCAGTGTGCCCATAGTAGGTCTAAAGCTTGTGATATGCTCACTTTCAAGAATGCTTTCAAGTCCTCTGGAAGACTGGAAAATTGGGTTGTGTGCAAGGCAGTCCAGAAATGTAAAATTCCAGAATAGAAAATTCGCAATGTACTGCTCCCCTTCACAACTAGGGATGATGATTGTTTATTTATTTCTTTTAGTTAACGTCACTTTCAGCATCAATAGCTATTTAATGACAGACGCAAGGTTACATCAACACACAAGGTTATACTGAAACTAGCCATAAATACTCGGATTGGGCCAATGTGGTAGCCTAGTGGTTAAGGTACTGGTCTATGGACCAGAAGGTCCAGGGTTCAAATCCCACCTCTGCCAAGCTGCCACTGTTGGGTCCTTGAGCAAGGCCCTTAACCCACAATTGCTTGGATTGTAAGACTGCACCAATTGTAAGTCGCTCTGGATAAGGGCGTCTGCTAAATGCTGTAAATGTAATGTAGAATAATTAACCTAACCTAATGTCTTTGGACTGTGGAGGCGACCTCGCTAACCGCCACCATGCTATCCCAACTAGTAATGAACTGCACTCAAAAAGTATGTAGAGGTACATCATTTGAGGTACCCGTACTGTTAATAGTGTCATAATATGAAGCATACAGGCATGGAATCTCTACAAACAAACAATTGCAGTAAATGGGCTTTACTGACTAATAACGAGTTTTTGGATGGAAGTTTTTGGTATCCACAAACCTCTGGCTATACATATATCATTAGTGCAGGAAGTGGGGTGATATTTATAGCATTTTGAACAGAGAAGTACCGTATTTTTCGGACCATAAGGCGCACTTAAAATACTTTAACTTTCTCAAAAATCGACAGTGCGCCTTAAAATGCGGTGCGTCTAATGTATGAATTAATTCTGGTTGTGCTTTCTGACCTAGAACCGATTGTAGATGGTACACGGCGCTCATAAATCTGTCAAAATGTTTTAGCACGGCCTTGGTAAGTTACGAAGCTCACGGCCACCGTAGTGCGCAGCATAGGGGAGTAATACGGTATGTGCTTCAGCATTAGGGTACGTGCATTCATTCATTCATTTTCGAAGCGGATTTCAAACACAACGCTATCAGTCACGCAGTACAACATGGACATAGAGCAGCTGCGAGAGAATTCAGCATTAACGAATCAATGGTACGGAAGTGGAGGAAGCAAGAAGACGCCCTGCGCCAGGTAAAGACCAAACTGAGCTTCTGACGGAACTTAAGAGTTTTGTTTCATTTAATGCGCCTTATAACCCGGTGCGCTTTATAGCCCGGAAAATACGGCAATTACCAACTGTCATATCATTAGTATGAACTTTAAGGAATACACTGAAAAGCTACATTTAGAGTCGAAGCACAAGATGAACCTTACGTTAAGATAAACACAAAAATCTTTCAGGTTTTTATACTTCCTTTCTTTTTGACTACACCAGAGTAATGCAAGTAGGTTCAAAAGGTTGTTCTGAGATAAAATATTAATCAAATTTCTTTCCAAAAACAAATGCTTCTTTAATGATTGTGTTTACAGATCTGAAATGAACTGCCTGCACCATTAAATAGCTAAGGGCAGAATCTGAGTGAGGGGAATCAGATTGATTTCCCAAAGGAGAAAAAACATGCACAAGCAAGCAGCAGACCTTTTTCTGAATTAACCAAACAATTTCTTTTTATTGTGGTCTTACACACTGCACGTACCTTCATAGGAATCTGAGGTCCAGACCACTCATCTACTGATGCTTGTACTCTGATGGATGCTTTCTGGATGAGGTCAAAACCAGAGCCCATCACTGCAATCTTTCTCCCGCCACTGAATGTATAGTAATCAAAAAGACAATATCTGTAATGCTGCACATTTGGAAGCTTGTAGTGTTTTAGGAAAATGTCTGAGAAATAGCCTGCTTGGACAAGATTAAGCACGACTGTTATTGTGGCAATGTTGGAAGCTACTGAAATTAGACTGTGCCCACTCAGTTGTCGTTATGACCAGGCATTAACCTCTGACAGCGAAAACAAGGTTGTCTTTTGGCCCAACAGGAATCTGCCAGTTTAGTTTAATTTAAAGGTGCTTAATCTCAGCTATCATATTGACGAGATCAATTAAAGTGTTTTTACTTTCAGTCAATTTATTCAATATGACCAAATGAAAACAACTTTTGTCAATGCACTACATATCTTCCATAAAGTCAGCACTGGCTTTTTGAGAAATAATTTGGCACAACTTCAGCAGCATTCCTTGGCATGATCTGAACTGATACTGGGTGCTGATGATGGGTCAACAAATGTTATGTTCATTCAAATGATGCTCAATGAAAAACTATAAATATGATTTAAAATCAAGTGAAGATAAACACTGCCTCAAGTACACTAATCTCTAGAGAAATTGGCAGTGTTGCTGAACTCCTCAGAATATCCTGCTGGAATGAAGAGGGAGAGTGAACCCCTTTTCTATGCTAAAGCCTACACAAGGCATTCCGGAAAGCCAATTTGACTTGGCAGTCCTGTTTTTCCAATCCAGTTTAAAGCTAATGGAGCAAATTTGCTGTGATCTTTGTACAAGTACAATCTGTTTCTCACAAAACTTGCAAACAGAAAATTTTACCGTCTCTAACCAAAAAGCTGGAAATAAGGCCGACAGCTTAATGTCCACTCCAGACCCCCTGTATGAGGGAGGAGGAAGCACTGTGAGCTCACCAGTCAAAGCTGCTTCTCGGCTGGTGGTCTGAAACGTGGGGGTTGCTCAAGGACTGGAAGAAAGCAGGAACTTGGATACTTGTGTGTTTCCCATAGTGCATGATCACAAGCAGTGGGTCGGAGGGTACTTTATCACTTCGATACTGTCCCACCTTACAAGTGATGTTCTTGCCAAACTGTTCACTGTTAGAGAGAAAGAGGCACGCAGTTGAAAGAAAATGAAGAGTGGAAAGTAACATTTTGGACAAATCTAGTAAAGAGGGTTTAGAGGTTAAGATAAATGGATATCAGAATGCCAAAAGGAGGATGTAAAATCTCAGGCAGAGAGAGAGAGAGAGAGAGAGAGAGAGCACAAGCAGCTATTGTACATACACAGCAAGCTCTTTTTAGCACTTTATAAAAAGCTTATAGAATAGTTTTCATCATGTCTTATCTTGTTTGCTGCATGACATTTCTTTCTCGACTTCTTTGATGGAGGCCAACCAAGGTCGTTGAGATTATGACCAGTACACTTTTATTAGGTACTTTTATAAGGGACATCATGTGCAGGCTGTTATCTTGTGTGGCATGCGATGCTGTGTGATAGTGTGTTAATGTGCTGGGATCTGCTGTTAACACAGTAATCAGCAAAATGTATAAGAGAGAATCCAAAATCACTTATCGCCCTTACCAATTATGTTCCCTAACAGTGGTTAATAGTGCTATACAGTGTATATGGTGTGTAGAATGAATAGTGGAGTATTCCTATTCAATGAATAATGAACAGTGATTAGGGGACCATTTTAGAAACAGCCAAAACCGTATGGGTACTTCACAGGGCCTAGCAAAGAAAATGTGATTATTATTGTGTTTACACATTACTAATATGTTGATGTTTATAGCTCTAATTATAGGAAATGGCTACTGACTATAACTCAAGTAAATAAGAAGCCAAGGCAAATACACAAAGTATGTCATCTGTGATGCAACGCTGCACTCACACTGGGCATGCCACTCCACCCACAGTGATGTCAATGTCTTCTTTAGAAGCAGTGTCAAGGTCAGTGCCAGTGATAGTGATGATTGTCCCTCCTGCTCTTGGTCCACGCTTGGGCTGCACTGCCCCAGGCTTGGGGTCCTGGTAAAATATGACAAAATAAGTGGGGAAAAGTGATTGGACAGCGTTTTTATTACTATAACATCACATTGCAACGTGTTACATCATTCAGCAGCCTCTCTTGTCCACTCATGTAATACACTTACAACCCCTAGCACAAATGATGGAATCTCCACACTTAGAGCATGCTCACCCAGATTTTGTACTTTGTAACAAATAAACAATTCACAGATATGACACCAAACAACTTTTGTTTAATAGCTGAACGCTCATGAAGCAAACCTCAAACAAGTGAAACGACAATCCCAAATCTGAATATGTTGGGACAGTATTAAAAAGCAATGTTCCTTAGCTTTACTTTATTCATTTGCAGACAATATGAACCCAAGATATTTCATGTTTTGGTTAGTCCACTTAAATTCATTTGTTAATAAACATCCATTCCTGCATTTGAGGCCTGCATAAATATGACCTGAAACATCATCAGATTTTCACACAAGTCCTAAAAGTAGATAAAGAAAACCCAGTTAAACAAATGAGACAAAAATATTATACTTGGTCATTTATTTATTGAGGAAAATGATCACATATTACATATTAGTGAGTGGCAAAAGTATGTGAACCTCTAGGATTAGCAGGTCCTTTGAAGGTGAAAATAGAGTAGTAAGGTGTTTCAATCATGGGATGACCAATAGTGTGAGTGGGCCCCTGTTTTATTAAAGAAACAGGGATTCTATCAAAGTCTTGCTCTTCACAACATGTTGTGGAAGGTTCAGGCCACGAAACAAAGGAGATTTCTGAGGACCTCAGAAAAAGCAGGTGTTGATGCTAATAAGGTGGAAAAAGGTTACAAAACCATCTCTAAAGAGTTTGGGACTCCACCAATCCACAAGTCAGGACAGATTGTGTACAAATGGAGGAGATTCAAGACCATTGTTTTACCCTCCCAGGAGTGGTCGGACCGCAAATATCACTCCAAGAGCAAGCGTGTAAAGCTGGTGAGGGCACAAAAGGACCCAGGGTACTTCTAAGCAACTGAAGGGCCCTCTCACACTGGCTATTGTTAATGTTCATGAGTCCACCATCAGAAGAACACTGAACACAATGGTGTGCATGAAGGTTGCAAGGAAAAAGCCACTGCTCCCAAAAAGAACATTGCTGCTCGTCTGCAGTTGCTAAAGATCATGTGGACGAGCCAGAAGGCTAGGGAAGAATGTTTTGTGGACAGATGAGGGGGAAACCAAATAGACTTTTTGGTTTAATATAAAAAAGTGTATGTTTGGAGAAGAGAAAATATTGCCATTCCAGCATAAGAAACCTTATCCCATCTGTGAACCATGGTGTGGTGTAGTATCATGGTTTGGACCTGTTTTCTGATCGGGGCCCAGGAAGGCGGCATCATTGATGGAAACAAATTGAATTCGAATATATCAGAGAATTCTAAAGGAAAATTATCAGGACATTGTCCATGAACTGAGAATCTCAAGAGCAGGTGGGTCATGCATCAAGACAACGACCCTAAGCACAGAAGTCGTTCTACCAAAGAATGGTTAAAGAAGAATAAAGATATTGTTTTGGAATGGCCAAGTCAAAAAAGTCCTGACCTTAATCCAATCGAAATGTTGTGGAAGGACCTGAAGCGAGCAGCTAATGTGAGGAAACCCACCAACATCCCAGAGCTGAAGCTGTTCTGTACGGAGGAATGGGCTAAAATTCCTCCAAGCCGGTGTGCAGGACTGATCAACAGTTACAGGAAACGTTTAGTTGCAGTTCTTGCTGCACAGGGGGGTCACACCAGATACTGAAAGCAAAGGTTCACATACTTTTGCCACTCACTAATATGTAATATTGGATCATTTTCCTCAATAAATAAATGACCAAGTATAATATTTTTGTCTCATTGGTTTAACTGGGTTCTCTTGATCTACTTTTAGGACTTGTGTGAAAATCTGATGATGTTTTAGGTCATATTTATGCAGAAATATAGAAAATTCTAAAGGGTTCACAAACTTTCAAGCACCACTGAATGTTCCAAAAATGCAGTGGAGTCAAGCATTGTTTTTACTTTTAAATGTATTGGAGTGAAAGTAAAAACTCTCAACTCTATACTTTGTTAGTGTCCACCACTGTTTATTTCCCACATTGCATTCACATCTATGTGTGAAGAAAATGACCAAATATGGGTGCCTATATTAACACGGAAATGAATGAAAAATGATCAAAAGCTAAATATTACTGAAACGGCCCCATACCGAAGCCACCTTGGTTATGACATTCAAAATGGGAAGACTCCAGGCTCAACCCACAATAGGGGTTGCAAATAATTGGCCTTGTTGAAGATAATGGCATACCAAATACACATATGAGCATGTTTCTTTTTTAAATCACTGGAGCCTAGATGTAAACATACTGATGTATCACAAGTGAGGAACACCTCCCTAGTTATATCTGACCTTATACTGACAGGCATTTAAACACTGGGGTAAAAATAGTGAACCTGTTTTGCTATTACATAGATTTTCCTTGTAGTTCAGACACGTATTACTAAATGTAACATTAATATGCTTTGTACCTGAACTTGACCTACATTTACAAATGAACTTAAATTTGCCAGCAAGATTGAGCAAAGAATCTTGGGAGCAAAATATCTCTTTAATAATAACCATTTAGAAAAGCATTTGAAGCAAGAGTTTCAACATATTATAGTTTGGAACTAACCCACAAATGGCTGCAGTGAGTACTTTCTTTCTAAGTCCCCTGCGTAGGCTTCACTGATTTAGTTTGGACTGTACCATAAATGTGGGCTTTGAATCCCTGCCTCCTGCGGGTGAGAATCAGTTTGGAGGTTAATTGAGTGAGCAGTAGCTAAAAAACTGCCAGTGAGAGACATTAACTCCGTTACCACCTACTCATAAGTGTATCATAACTCCCCCGAGTTCTACTCTCATATCTTCCCCAGGCTGTACTGACACTGAGGCACTCTCTCTCTCTCTCTCTCTCTCTCAAAAAAAACACACACAGGCACACACTGCTGTCAGCTCCCAGAGTAAACACATTGCCTGAGCAAGGCCCTGTGGGAGGCACAGTGTAATGTTAACTCCCTATAATAGTGATACAATAAAGCCGGCTAATGCCCGAGCACCACTGTGTTTTTCTAACTTGACGGGAAAATATCACACCGTGGGGACAGAGCACATCAACCCCAAGCCTTACAGTCTGTTTACTCTGTGTAAGAACTACGTACCATTAGTTGCTTAAAGCTCATGGCAACAGAGCAGGACATTGATGAATGAGTCCAACACAATTCAGAAATCTTATAGTGCTTTTCCATTGGACATTGGGTGTGCAAAAGTATTTTACTTATCCAAATCAGAACTACTGTCAGACTACTTAATGATATGCACTGTAGAGGGAGAAATACGCAAATCAATTCCTACCTTTCTTTGAAGAACATACTGTCCCAAGATTCTCAACGTTTTGATTTTTTTGATTCGGAGATGTAATTTGGATTAAGATATATATTAATAAACTGCTGTGTGTGTGTGAGGATGCTGTTTCATAAATGTAACCTTTACCCGGTAGGTAAAGAAGACTGAGGATTTGCTTCTTCTCCCTCCTTTGACCCCCACCTCCACCACTCCTGTATACGGGCCACGGTGACCAACTCGGCCAATTTCACACACGACACTGTAAAAAAGAAGTCAAGAAGTTAGCACAGATCTCCTGTTTCCAAGCAGGTACCGGAGCATTATTTCTAAGGCCACTCCACAGAAGTTCAGAAGTGTGCCATGATGTGCAGTCCAAGGTTGAACAGCAATAACCCCAAATCTCAGTTTCACTCCACAGCCACTGGTAAGATGCTTCTACCTTGTACCATCTATAGTAGTTTTCATCCACTAAAGCCTCTGGCTCTGCCTCTGGTGCTGTTGAGTGAATTCACCACACTGACTGCAAGCCCTTCTGAATTGCCCCTGGAGCACATACGCACTTTCCACACAGCTCTCAGTACTTGAGAGGCTTGTTAGCAGCCAGATGAACAAAAAGTCAGACCACCCTCAGCCATAAGGAGCGTAAGTGGAGCTTAAAAGCTCAGCGAGAGATCTCGCTTGCACATCCCAGCTCATAGGCGAAGGACAGGTTAGTGGCAGAATTACTGCTGGACATTTAAGCTTTTCAGACTTCACTTTCCTTCACTCAGAGACCTATCTATTTCTCTGAGCTCAAGAAATAGGAATGTGCTATTGCTGCTTGAAACGGCCAAGTTATTTAACATAACACTGCTAAGCCCCATTTTCAGAAACCTAATAACATTTCAGGGTCTTAAACCAAATGTCGTTACATGAAGGTACGTAACAATTGCAGATATATTGAAAGTGAGTTTACTGATACAAAACGGTCAGAATGCAACCACTTTCACATGGCAGTCTATTGCTATTTTGTGGAATCAATGCAGTGTGTCAGATTGCCAAGAAAGCTCTATTTAAGTAAATGTCAAAATGTGCTTGGGTTCAAATGTAGAAGCAAAAACAAAGCTTGGCAAACGTAGCCTAAAAGGTCATCAGACTACAAAGGCCACTGTTCAGTGCTATGTTTGATGAAAGTAAGTTTTGCGTACATAATGTACATTCATGAGACAAGGGTATTCATTTCAATTATGCTAGGATTAGATAGTCATGTCAAGTCAAGTCAGATTTATTTATATAGCGCTTTTTACAATGGAGCGTTGTCTCAAAGCAACTTTACAAGTTTAGATTATCTCCTAATATCTACGTCCAACCCAGATTGAGCAAGCCTAGGGTGACAGTGGCAAGGAAAAACTCCCTAAGTGTTATGAGGAAGAAACCTTGGGAGGACCAAGACTCAAAAAGGGACCCAACTCCTTGGGCGGCGTAGATGATAAATCTAAGAACGAAACTAAAGTCATGGAGTCATATTATTAAGCGGTGCACAAACTTATAACTGTATTTTGACTAATATGTCTATAAAAATGATTATACATTACTGATAAACGATTAAAAATCATTCTAAATTAGCTGCTAAATGAACGGTGCATTGAAACGTAGACCTTAGTTTGTAAAACGTAAAAAATAGTCCTAAAAGCTCCAAGTGTCAGGACTCTCTGCTCTATCCGGTGCCCTATGTAGCGAGTACGGCGTGATTTGGGACACAGCCCACACTGCAGCCTGTATCTGCCTCACGCTGATGAGCAGAACTTGTATACTTGTTTGTAGGTAGAGAGCTGCAACAACTTGTTAAGGTAGGGCAGGACCTTTAAATAATAAACTTGCTCCATGATACTGGATTTCCAAGGCACTTTCTGGGACTGTGGTGGCTTAGTGGTTAAGGTACATGAGTCTGGACCAGAAGGTCCAGGGTTCAAATCCCACCTCTGCCAAGCTGCCACTGTTGG
This sequence comes from Ancistrus triradiatus, assembly GCA_025084515.1. Classification (NCBI taxonomy): domain Eukaryota; kingdom Metazoa; phylum Chordata; class Actinopteri; order Siluriformes; family Loricariidae; genus Ancistrus; species Ancistrus triradiatus. Next base: position 1,042,982 of record JAJAGP010000044.1, on the reverse strand, counting down.
GTCCTTGAGCAAGGCCCTTAACCCACAATTGGGTTGTAAGACTGTACCAATTGTAAGTCGCTCTGGATAAGGGCATCTGCTAAATGCTGTAAATGTAAATGTAAATGACACCAGTCACCTGGTAGAAACAGAGTACTTTTCCTCCTGGTGAATACAGGGAACTCCTGCCACAGTGATACTCTGGATGTCCTCCTTCTTAATGCCCAGGTTAGAACCTTTAATGGTCACAGAGATACCCCCATTCAGCGGACCATACCGTGGAACAATCTAGGAAAAGGGAGGATAGAGAAAAAGAGAAGTGGAACATTAATATAGAATCAGTGGGCACAAAAACAAGCCGCTGGAGTTCTCAATTCTGATTGCTTAGTTGTTGATTAATTTTCTATAACAGCATGTCTCAAGGTCAATCACAGGCAGCATATTTATTACTGTGCTCATTCTAATACATTATTCAAAATAAACACTCCATTTAGTTAACATTAATCAAACCAGACTCCAGTGTCAGCACACTATACCAGTCAAATGTGATGCTGCTTCCATTAACCTTAACACAAGAACATGCAACAGGTGATTAGTGCTGTCACCTCACAGGTCCAGAGACCCCCAGTTCGAGTCCCAGTCTGGCCTCTGCCTGTGTAGAGTTTGCATGTTCTCCCCATGTCTGTATGGGTTTTGTCCTGGTTTCCTCCCACGGTTCAAAGATACGCGTTATGTCCCAGTGTGAGTGAATGTGTATGTTTGTGTGTATGTGTGGACAGGCCCCTGTCCCTTGTGACCCTTAACTGGATTAAGCAAGTGCAGAAAGTGAAGAATTTCTTACCCAGCAGCTGAGGTATTAGATCAAGTGTTATATAGTATGTGGTGTATTAAGCATTGTGTTTCTATAACTTCCTGCCCAGTCCTGAACATTTACAATACATGCTGGTATGACAAGATCTGACCATGATCTTTATTTCAGTTACTTTGTTCTTAGATCTTTATTCCAAGTTTTGAATTTCATGCTCTAGTGTCACTTACGGCCGAGACTGCAGGGTCCGGGCACTCTGGCTCCACCTCACTCGGGCACAGTTTATTAAACAAACAGGAGCGTGACTGCTTACACCACATACAGTGGTACTTAGGGTCTGTATTCTTGCACAGACTGCAGTCCTCCCGACCCAGCGAACAGTTGTACAGCGTTACTACAGAGAGAGTGACAAGACAAAACATAGGCATCATCATAAAATGACTCTAACAGGAAAAATGTGCCATATCCAAATTATACAGGAAAAAATAAGCCATTGGTCCCATTTACTAGCACACAATCATAGCAAGTCTGTATTGACACTAGGCTTACCGTTGAGCGTGCTGTCAATCTTCGTCTCTGTGTACTTGTCTTTGATATGGAACAGGATACTGGTCTCTTGAGCCTTATCATAGGAAAACTACAACGACACACAGCAGAAACAGTCCCAGGCATGCTGTTAAAAGACTCTTTGATGCTTTATGTACAGAATGTTTTCTTCTTTTTTGTATGTCATGAAACAGTCACACTTAAATGGGAGTGTAGCAGGCACTTTTCTTTTCACTAACTGCCTATCTCTCTCTGAATGCATCTGGCAGCCAGACAGAGCTGAAGAAAATCGATGCTCCAGGCCTGTTCTTTCGCTGTGCTGCTAGATGCCGCTTTGCTGGCACAGTCGGAGACTTTGAAAGTCAGAGTCATTAAATTAGAGGAGCCATGACATAAGCTCTACTTTAACCAACAGAGGGTGCCATGATCTTAAACTGTCCGACTAGCTATTTACCTATCTTGAATTCTATCATACTATTATGGTGTGTCCAGTCATGAACTCACACCAGACATACTGTACACAGATTACATTTCAGCCACGATTCAGAACAAAAAATCTAAAAGTGAAAAATTCAGCAGAAATAAATAGGCAATCAGTCAAGACATATTTAGTGTACACATACAGTAGTACTCTGAAAAAGCCACCATTAGATTTGTTGTTTTAGCAATGGTATAATGACCACATATAACATATTGTTGACAACTGGACCCAAATGTTTACAGTGGTGCTTGAAAGTTTGTGAACCCTTCAGAATTTTCTATATTTCTGAATAATTATGACCTAAAACATCATCAGATTTTCACACAAGTCCTAAAAGTAGATAAAGAGAACCCAGTTAAACAAATGCGACAAAAATATTATACTTGATCATTTATTTATTGAGGAAGATGATCCAATATTACATATTAATGAGTGGCAAAAGTATGTGAACCTCTAGGATTAGCAGTTAATTTGAAGGTGAAATTAGAGTAAGGTGTTTTCAATCAATGGGATGACAATCAGGTGTGAGTGGGCACCCTGTTTTATTTAAGGAACAGGGATCTATCAAAGTCTGCTCTTCATATCACACGTTTGTGGAAGTGTATCATGGCACGAACAAAGGGGATTTCTGAGGAGCTCAAAAAAAGAGCTGTTGATGCTCATCAAGCTGGAAAAGGTTACAAAACCATCTCTAAAGAGTTTGGACTCCACCGATCCACAATCAGACAGATTGTGTAGAAATGGAGGAAATTCAAGACCATTGTTACCCTCCCCAGGAGTGGTCAACCAACAAAGATCACTGAAAGAGCAAGGCGTGTAATAGTAGGCGAGGTCACAAAGGACCCCAGGGTAACTTCTAAGCAACTGAAGGCCTCTCTCACATTGGCTAATGTTAATGTTCATGAGTCCACCATCAGAAGAACACTGAACAACAATGGTATGCATGGCAGGGCTGCAAGGAGAAAGCCACTGCTCTCCAAAAAGAACATTGCTGCTCATCTGCAGTTTGCTAAAGATCACGTGGACAAGCCAGAAGGCTATTGGAAGAATGTTTTGTGGATGGATGAGACCAAAATAGAACTTTTTGGTTTCAATGAAAAGCATTATGTTTGGAGGAAGGAAAAAACACTGCATTCCAGCATAAGAACCTTATCCCATCTGTGAAAAACATGGTGGTGGTAGTATCATGGTTTGGGCCTGTTTTGCTTGGCATCTGGGGCAGGACGGCTTGCCATCATTGATGGAACAATGAATTCTGAATGATATCAGAGAATTCTAAAGGAAAATGTCAGGACATCTGTCCATGAACTGAATCTCAAGAGAAGGTGGGTCTTCAGCAAGACAACGACCCTAAGCACACAAGTCGTTCTACCAAAGAATGGTTAAAGAAGAATAAAGTTAATGTTTTGGAATGGCCAAGTCAAAGTCCTGACCTTAATCCAATGAAAATGTTGTGGAAGGACCTGAAGCAAACAGTTAATGTGAGGAAACCCACCAACATCCCAGAGTTACTGAAAGCAAAGGTTCACATACTTTTGCCACTCACTAATATGCAATATTGGATCATTTTCCTCAATAAATAAATGACCAAGTATAATATTTTTGTCTCATTTGTTTAACTGGGTTCCCTTTATCTACTTTTAGGACTTGTGTGAAAATCTGATGATGTTTTAGGTCATATTTATTCAGAAATATAGAAAATTGCACAAACTTTCAAGCACTACTGTAAATCTGTCACTCTATAATACTCTTGCACTGATCTTAATTCCAATCTCTGTGAGCTTTAGTATATCTCAGCCTTTTCACCTTGCTCTCATTCCAAAAAACGTGGTTTCTTCGCTGCTACCCAATTTTCCAATAAAAACCCATTCCTCATCAAGTTTTTCCGGATTGTATCAGGGTCAACTTGGCATTCAGATGAAGCTGCCAGATGCTGTTATTGCTTAGGTGTAAATGGAGGCCACACTAAATACATGCCACCTGTTAGACTGAGGTGGTTTAGTGCTTAAAATACAGGCCTGTGGACCAGAAGATCCAGGTTCTACCAAAGCTGCCACTGTTGGGTTCTTAACTCACAATTGCTTAGATTGTAAACCTTTAAGATTGTACCAACATTAAGTCGCTCTGGATAAGAGCATCTGCTAAATGACTGAATGTGAAAGCAGACCAAGCTGTGCTGTAAATATTCTCCAATGGAATTATCCTAACTCGTAAAAAATGAGCAACACTTTATCCTAGAAACAACTTTTTTCTTTGACTGAGATAAGGACTGTATACTTGACTGAACTTCTGTTCGGCTCTAATCATACACTATATTACAATATTACAGTTCAGTCTATTCAAAGAACACAAATAAAAAGTATTGTGAAAAAATACAGTTATTTATTGCAATGAAATGTTCATGCAGCTCATGGCAGTGGCAGCATGGCTTCATGTAACAAACTCCTTTCATTACAAATACAGTTCCATCCAAGTAGGGTTAAACTCTGACGTCAAAATGAAGAACAAGAGCAAAACTACAGATGTTTTGACTCACATACCAAAAACTTGACATACAGTTAACATTTTTTTAGGCAATTTAGGCAAAATACAGACTAGTGATGTAACAACATAGTGCAGTAGTGGCTAATGTAGGCCTACAATACTCAGATCTGACATAGCAAACACTCTTATCTAGAGTGACTCACAATTGAGATGGGCACTTGAAGTTTAGAGGTCTAGCTCAAGGGCCCAAGAGTAGGAGCTTGGTGTAGCTAGGATTTGATTCCTGCTGCAGTATGAATCCTTCTCCACAAAAACCAAAACCAGCACTTTCAGTAGGGGTTCCAGACCTTTGGCCACCACTGTATTTGCGCCTGAGTTAAGGATCTTTAACCCCATTTTTTTTCTATTTCCAACTTATGATATGATATTATATAATCATACCTGGATGAAATAAACATTGGAAAATCTTAAAGCACTTCACCATTACAGTTTTGGAATTTTGTACTTTTCAGAGATGTCAGTATTGCATCTGTATCAGTATTTTCCTATATAAGTATCAGGGTGAGAATGGAAAAAGGGGATCACAATCTTTAATTTGGACATAAATATTTTTGGGTTATATCACATATCACATTTCTCTTTAAGCGGTAAATCTGTGTATTGTTTCCAGCACTAATTTACAGTTCAGCTTGATTAAAGGAATCGTAATATATGCTGAACCTCATTGGGTGAAACACAGTAGAGCCACTCTGATAGACTAATGATATCCCTAGAGCAGAGGACCTAAGTCACACCCAGCTGGAATACTAATGACCAGAATGACCAATCTGTGGTGTCCAAAGGGCTACACAGCTACACAGAGATATGCTGTGGGTACAGAAAGTGTGTGTATGTGTGAGAGAGAGACAGTGAGAAAATTTATAGTTTTACTCACCATAAATCCACTGAAAGAGAAGAAAGGACCTTCTTCTGTCTTCACATCATCTTCAAACTGTTTCATTAGCTCTGTGCCAATAGTGAACTCTCGACCCTACAACATCAGTTTACAAGCATTACGAAAGTATTATTACTGTATGTGGCTGCATGTGGAGAATGTGGGCCAATGTATATAGATGGTGGTCTTTCATCTTTTTCATGAGGTATATGAAAAAGGAATGATTGTGGGTCACCATGTTCAGTTTGAGAAATTGGTACACGCCATATATAATGTGCTCACACATGTCTACAATTACATTTCCTCCATTTTGGCTCTACAACACTATTATACAAAGTCCCTTTATGTCACCGTGGCCAAGTAGTAGCACTAATGGTCAAGGAATTGAAGTTCACCAAATAGGTTCAGAGAAGTTTTGCTTGCAAAATGTATTCTGTGACAAATTCCATTAAATGCGTGTGATTTCAGTCACGAAATTTCACTCATGGAAGTCTACTGAGGCTGCTGCATATAGACTGAAATTACATTACAATATAAACTTTTTGTGGCAATAAAAGTTGAAGAGTTAAATGAGCAACATCTCACCTTGTAAGGGTCCAGATTTACTCCCTCAAAACTGATGCGAGTCTTATAGCCCACAGGAATGAGAATGGGATCTGGGTTCTCAAACCGTGGACACTTCTTTGGCTGGAACACATGGGAAAATGATATTAATTCAGTGCAGATTGTTCTCCTGTCTTTTGCTGCGATAAATACTTCCAAAAGCCTGAAAAAATGTTTCCGAAACATATTAACATGCTTTTCCTTTTATAGAGTGTTTCAAGGTTATATCTGTTTAAATATATATATGAAATATCTAAATCATTTCTGCAATTTCTTTCATGGTTTTGCATATTTTGCATGTGTTATTGCACCAAACATTCTAAAGCAACAAAATTGTCCATTCCAGTCTAGTACACCAGTTCAGTTTGTATACGACTATAATATTCTTTACAATATTTGGTCCTCTGACATAATCTGATCACACATTACAGAGTAATTACAGAGCAAGCAGCTATGGCATGTCCCATGATATGTGCATGCCATAAAAAACATCCACAAGGCTGTTCAAAAGAGTGATGACAAGCACCCACTGATATGCTCTTAATTTGCCCACTGATGAAGTCCGAGATGATGTCAACTCTGTAATATAAAACTCAGGACCAATTAATATTATACTGGAGAGAGAGAGACCTCCCATAACAAGAAATGATAGTTTCTCAAACTCCATGATAATACCAATGTTTTTGGATGGGTTGTGTGGGTGTCCACAAACTTTTGGTTCATCTTTGCATTATGAACACACTTGTATTCTGCTACTACCCCACCCGGCATGTAACATGATGTCTGACTGAATTTCACCTGCTGTTGTCATTTTCCGTGAGTTTTCTAAATTACACCCTTGCTCATTTTAATTGGCACTCAGAGCTTTAAAAAGAGACTGGGTGGAAATGAAGATGACAGGTGAAATACAGTGAGAAACCATGAAGGAGGCTATTCAGCGTATAATTATGCTTTATTACATTGTTAGTAATTTGAGTTTTGAAAGTCTGAAAGTGAAATTTGCCTGCATTGAAATACTCTTTTAATACGTTATATCTAACCAAAGCACATTTTTTAATTATGCTACAGTAGAGAAACTTCGAATGTGGCCAAACTGCTCAATCTATACAACTCCAAACAACAAACACAAAAGTATTTTTATGTCATTAGTAACCCGTCACCCATGATAAATAATGGCACGCTATGGGTGATTTAGAATCCATAAGTATTGACCCATTGTGTTCACACAATCTGATGAGTATATAGCAGGCAAGCTAATCATTCTTTTCAAGAGCCAGTGATTTCTCCCATTCAACAGCTGTCAACAAGAACGTTCAGAACCTTACATACCAGGACTTATAACTGACACAACAACGCAAGAACATATATTGAATATGTACATCAATATCATGTGATGTTCACGTGTCAGCCAGGTGTTTTCATTTGCATTTCTGTAGAGTATGTTTGAGCTCTTAGTTGGAACCAGAATACACATTACTATACAGCTGGTTAAACCATGTACAGTGAGGCAAAAAACGATTTAATCAGCCACTGATTGTGCAAGTTCTCCTACTTAGAAAGATGAGAGAGGTCTGTAATTTTCATCATAGCTACACTTCAACTATGAGAGACAAAATGAGAAAACTAAATCCAGGAAGTCACATTTTTAAATAGTTTAATTGTAAATTATGGTGGAAAATAAGTATTTGGTCACCCACAGACAAGCAAGGTTTCTGGCTCTCACAGACCTGTAACTTTTTCTTTAAGAAGCTCTTCTGTCCTCCACTCGTTACCTGTATTAATGGCACCTGTTTGACATCGTTATCTGTGTAAAAGACACCTGTCCACAGCCTCAAACAGTCAGACTCCAAACTCTACCATGGCCAAGACCAAAGAGCTGTTCAAGGACATCAGGAAGAAAATTGTAGACCTGCACCAGACTGCGAAGAGTGAATCTACAATAGGCAAGCAGGTTGGTGTGAATAAATCAACTGTGGGAGCAATTGTAAGATGTACAAGACCATTGATAATCTCCCTTGATCTGGGGCCCCACGCAAGATCTCATCCTGTGGGGTGATGATCATGAGAACGGTGAGCAAAAATCCCAGAACTACACGGAGGGACCTGATGAATGACCTTGCAGAGAGCTGGAACCAAAGTAACAAAGCTACCATCAGTAACACACACTACGCCGAGAGGGACTCAGATCCTGCAGTGGCCAGGCGTTTTGTCCCCCTGCTTAAGCCAGTACATGTCCAGGCCCGTCTGAAGTTTGCCAGAGAGCACATGGATGATTCAGAAGAGGATTGAGAGAATATCATGTGCTCAGATAAAACCAAAATAGAACTTTTTGGTAAAAACTCAACTCGTCGTGTTTGGAGGAAGAAGAATGCTGAGTTGCATCCCAAGAACACCATACCTACTGTGAAGCATGGGGGTGGAAACATCATGCTTTGGAGCCATTTTTCTGCAAAGGGGACAGGACGACTGATCCGTGTTAAGGGAAGAATGAATGGGGCCATGTATCGTGAGATTTTAAGCCAAAACCTCCTTCCATCAGTGAGAGCATTGAAGATGGAACGTGGCTGGGTCTTCCAGCATGACAATGATCCCAAACACACCGCTCGGGCAATGAAGGAGTTTTTGTGGAGGGAGTTGAAAGTCCGTGTTGCCCAGCGACAGCCCCAGAGCATCACTGCTCTAGAGGAGATCTGCATGGAGGAATGGGCCAAAATATCAGCTACAGTGTGTGCCAACCTGGTGAAGACTTACAGGAAACGTTTAACCTCTGTCATTGCCAACAAAGGTTATGTTACAAAGTATTGAGTTGAACTTTTGTTATTGACCAAATACTTATTTTCCACCATGATTTACACTTAAATTCTTTAAAAATCCTACAATGTGATTTCTTGGATTTTTTTCTCATTTTGTCTCTCATAGTTGAAGTGTACCTATGATGAAAATTACAGACCTCTCTCATCTTTCTAAGTAGGAGAACTTGCACAATCAGTGACTGACTAAATGCTTTTTTTGCCCCACTGCATGTTAAATTACCTAACGCTATAAAGAGCTGACTTCATTGCTGTACATCATTTTTACATATTTTTGTGCAGGTTTGGACTGAAGAATCTCCAAATAAAAATGACAAACATTCTAATCATGGTAAAGCATCTGTACAAACATCTGGGTAAGAAATGGCAGTGGGAGCTTATGAATGCTCTTCCAGTATTGAAGAATGCAAGCCATTAATTATTGGCATTCCTGTCCTTTTCGGTGAGTCGTATCAATTACCTTAGCTCTCCAAGAAGAGCCAGCTCATTCAGCTGTCAAAATGCTCTTAGTTCAGTAACACTGGCAATTAGCAACATTATGACCTATCACAGTTATACATAACTTACTCTACCTCTTAATCAACACCACTGTATTTTTTACAAAACAATTTACGTGCAAAAACAGTAAGATGACAGTGTCTTCTTTGTGGATGTCAGTATTTACAGCAGAGCTGACAGAGTAGGAAAGCAAATATCTACATGATTGTACATGATGAGAGTTTATTTCATGTACTCCTAATTCACTACATATTATCATCATCATAAGACACTCAATTTAACCTTTGCCTTAATGCTGTATAGCCTACACATAGGTGAGTGTCAAACAACCGTCTCCCTATTCTTACTAGTTTTGGTTCCAGATTTTATGTCAGATGAGGATATGACATTTAACTGCATGCACTTCAAGTGAGATTGTCATAGGAAAATGACATCAGCTCTTCACAATAAGTAAATGAATCAATATTCATCTAAACCCCCCTTCCTTCCAAAAAAACACTAGGATAACAATTATTTAATTGTACGTCTTGCTAAAATTTTCATAGAGCAAAAGGGTTAAAACCTGAGATGGCAATTTCTTCAGTTTGGAGGTTTACTTCCTGTATAGGTAAGTAAGGTGAAGCTAACACTCTGATTGGTTAAGACTTCAGGGCACTGCAAAAAGGCCTTACAAGTCCATTTAATCTTCAAACAGGTTTTGACTGCAAATGGTTAAGAAAGTCTTTGGACTTCTCAGAGTCCTAGATGCATCATAGATTGAGATTACGATTGAAGCGCCTTGATCTCAACAGAGAAAGCACTTGTTCTGGAACTCAAAAAACAAACTTTGTGATGCTGTTGATCAGTTCACGATAGTTTTTTGGGGAGTGCTGTCTGGCTTCTATAAGGTTTAAGCTTCGTGTATGGGAGTCTTGCACAGTAAATGTGATGCGTATTGATGCTGACTAAAGCAGAATGTGAATGATTGCAGTGTTTGTTCTGAGAAGTTGGTTTAAAATTGTTAACTGCTGATTCGTTCATTCAGATCTTTCTGATATTGTGAAAGAGTGGTTTATTTCTGGTTCTAATTTGATGCCCGACAAGGTTTTTGATTATTCTGCACTTGGTGTGGAGCAGAGATTAGCGCTGCAGCCTCATACATGTGTGTGCATGTGCCCTGTGCTGCCATATAGGCCCTGTGCACTTGCAACCCGGGGGGGTGTAATAGATTTTGACTCTTACCATTCTGAAGTACTATTCCAAATGTCAATAATAATTACATTGATTCAAGTGAATATACCTTTTGAAAAGCAGAAACACTGGGTATGTTTAACACACATTGGCTATTTTAAATGTATGCACACACACATACACTCTATTTATTTATTTTTAGAGTTTTCCCCCAAACCAATGGTCACGTACTAGCAGCCAAGGTTCGCCATTACGCACCACATTGTAAAAACATCACACTATAAGCTAGAGACAAAATCCGTGGAGTGAAGTCCCCAATTCTTGTTTCTCCTTGCTCGTAGTCTTTGGAACTTTGAGACCTTCTGAACAAGTCCACACCACAAATTTGGAGGACCATTTGGAACAGGCATTTGTAACTTGAGCGATGAGTAAACCAACTTTGTGCATCCCAATGTATCAGATGGGGAAAACAAAATGCAGTAGTGTCCCACCTGTCTGTGTTTGATGATATTTGGCCCTGTTTCAGCATCATTCATATCTGAGCAGGTGTGATCTGCAGTGTTCCACTGACAGGCCCATGGTCTGCTCACACATGCTATACAACTGCAGGTTAAGAAAAGTACACCATTAGCAGCACAAAAAAGCACCACCACAGAGACCCATCTGAGCCATAATTCAATTTCCAACGCTGGGTAGAAATGAAAAGAACACACATTTTCGCACAGTGCACATTCATCAGATTTATTCAACAGCGCTTAAAAAGAGATGAAGGATAGTACGGGAGCTTTCGCTGTTGATGAATGAATAGAAAACGAAAGCAATTTCCCGATCTTGGTGTACGTGTGTGTGGCACTGGAGAAGGGCCCAGGTTCCTACAGCAGCAAATTAAATTCTAGCATCACTCATGCATCACGCTTTGTAAGTGAACCTTAGTCTCATTCATATGGATGCTTGTATGTGCTACACACAACTGCAGTTTTGTAGCTCACTGTCAGCACAAAACAATGAAACACTCAATGACATGTGGATAAGAGAGGAGAGCCCACTCACGGAGTGTTTTCTGCTTTGCGCACTGCTGCTGCACAGTCGTAGAACTCGTAGTCGCGGGAGGCCACCTCCACACTGTCATTGACGAAGATGCTCACCAGCACTGCCACTGAATCTTTACACAGCAAGAGGAAAAAACAACAGGAAATGCTGGACGCCATCTCGGTACTCTGCATACTTGCTTAAACTTGTACGATTCGAGCCGCGTGACTCGTTTCAATTGAAACTTGATTCATGATTCAGCACGCAGTGATTCAGGTTCACAACAACCGTGCTCAGACAAGATGTCTGCTGTGTTTATCGTGTTTTTCTTTATTTGTACATCTACAGAACTGTATTCTTAGTGCAATTAAGTCTTCATGGGTCCTAAAAAGGTTACAGTCGTATGAAAAAGTTTGGGCACCCCTGATAATTTTCATGATTTTAGTTTATAAATCATTGGTTGTTCAGATCAGCAACTTGAGTTAAATATATCATATAGCAGATGAACACAGTGATATTTGAGAAGTGAAATGAAGTTTACAGGATTTACAGAAAAGTGTGCAGTAATTATTCAAACAAAAATTAGGCAGGTGCATAAATTGGGCACCCCAACAGAAAAAATGACATCATATTAGTAGATCCTCCTTTTGTAGAAATAACAGCCGCTAAACGCTTCCTACAGCTTCCAGTCTGGATTCTGGTTGAAGGTGCTTTGGACCATTCTTCTTTAGAAACATCTCCAGTTCAGTCAGGTTTGATGGTTTCCGAGCATGGACAGCTCACATTTGTCTAGGGACTGAGATGGCCATTCCAGAATGTTGTACTGGTTCCTCTGCATGAATGCCTTAGTAGATTTTGAGCAGGGTTTTGGGTCGTTGGCCTCGGTGCAACTTTGTCACTGATTCTTGAACATTGTTCTCAAGAATCTGGAGATATTAACTGGAATATGCGATCCTCAACTTTAACAAGATTCCTAGTACCTGCACTGGCCACACAGTCCCGCAGCCTGATGGAACCGCTACCAAATTTTACTGTGGGTAGCAAATGTTTGTCTTGGGATGTGTGCCGCTCCTTGTTATGTCCAAATAACTCAATTTTAGTTTCATCAGTACACAGCACTTTATTCCAAAATGAAGCTGGATTGTCCAAATGTGCTGTAGCACACCTCAAGTGACTGTGGCGTGTCTGCAGAAAAGGCTTCTTCTGCATTACTCTCCCATACAGCCTCTCCTTGTGCAAAGTGTGCTGTATAGTTGAACGATGATTAGTGACACCATCTGCAGCAAGATGAGGTTGTAGGTCTTTGAAGGTGGTCTGTGGCTTGACTATGACTGTTCTCACCATCCTTCGCCTCTGCCTATCTGAGATTCTTCTTGGTCTGCCACTTCGGGAGTTCCTTAACTAGAACTGTGTCTGTGGTCTTCCATTGCGTCACTATGTTCCTCACAGTGGAAACTGACAGCTGAAATCTCTGAGAGAGCTTTTCCCTTTCCCTGAACCATGATGTTGAACAACCTTTGTTTTCAGGCCATTTGAGAGTTGTTTTGAGGCTCCCATGTTGCCACTCTTCAGAGAAGATGCAAAGAGGAGAAAAAACTTCCAATTGGCCACCTTAACACTTTCTCATAGTTGGATTCACTTTTGTATGTAGATCAAGGGTCAATGAGCTTTACAAAACAAATGTTGTGTTCCAATAATTGAGTGCTAAAGGTATTTCAAATGACAAGGGTGCCCACAATTTATGCAACCTGCCCTATTTTGTTTGAATAATTACTGCACACTTTCTGTAAAACCTATAAACTTAATTTAACTTCTCAAATATCACGGTGTTCATCTGCTATATGATATATTTACCTGAAATTGCTGAGCTGGACAACCAATGATTTATAAAGAAAAATCATGAAAATTATCAGGGGTGCCCAAACCACTGTAGTATTGACAGTCAACCAAAAGGAAAACTGGATCCTCCATAACACAGGTTGCAATTAGCATTAGCAGCTATGCTAGCACCCAAGTTCACCAACAGAGTAAGTGCATTTGCTTTTACTTTTCACTTTCAAGCCACTTTTCCCTAAATTACATGATATTTTTCCTCCTTTCATTATAAAATAAGCTTTGTGTTAATCATTTTGGTCAACTGTAGGTTAATGTAAGTGTTTTAATCATTAGCTTACTTATCATTACCTGATACAGTATAGATCGCTCTACTCATCGGTTTATGATACATTTAACTTATAATGGATTTGTCCTGACATATCCCCATTGTAAATCAGGGAGCACCTGTACAATACAACTCCATTAATGCATATAATGCCTTATACAGTGTGGATTTTCTGGGGGTCTGGAACAAATTCATTCAATTTACATTATTCCTTATGGGAAAAATGTGCTTGGTACTCATAATTTTTGGTTCTCGACAAGCCTTCTGGAACGAATTAACTACGAAAACCGAGATACCACTGTATATTTAAAATTTCGCTATTTGTTTAAAAAACAAATAGGTATGCTTACACTAATAAATGTCTCTACTAAAAACAGGAAATTGTGTAACATGCTCTGACTGCATTCGCTATACAGTCTGCTGTAACTTTACATTCTGGGACGAACCAAGTCTATAAAATTAACAATTTTGTCTCTTAATATTTTTTCATATTTTGTCTCCTCCTGCCCTAGTCAAGGTTGCAGGGCTGTCTGGCACCTATCCCAGGGACCACAGGGCACAGACATAGGTGTGCTTTGGACAGGCACATTGCAGGGCTGGCAGCTTCCGCAAGTGGCCTTCTCTCCCTCAGACATAGCTAACCATGCATACATTCAGCCATACATGCAACACAGTTGGAAGGCACCACTGGGATTTGGGGGCCCAGCAGTGATGAGGCAGTGTATTAGAAAGCAGCACTACCTGTGTGTCCACAAGTCTAAAAGAGTAATACACTAAATACTCTGTAATATCAAAAGGTTTTGAGTGGTACCTTGATGTGGGAGAGTTGGAGGCAGTCGATAAGGGGGAGGCAGGTCACATCTGACCATAGAGTCGACCATCACAGCTTTACAACTTGATGATCCGATCCTACAGTGAATTCTGTCAAAGTCTCTGATGCTTGGAAGGGATGGAATGTTGACCTCAATCTGACAAGAAATAATGTTCTACATTAATGGGCTTTCAATGCAGTATATGAGTGTTAACAACAAGGTCCTCATGAGCTCTATTATAATGTCTAGACTTAGTAGCCTGTAGAGATGAGAATCTCTCCACTGGACGTGTCACTCTTCAAGTAACATTTAATTAACCTTTATAATGCATTGTGTGCCTGATAAACTCTTTTCTCAAATAGGGAATATATAGTCTGGTTGAAAGAGGAGCTGATGGCGGCCCCTTATTTGAATATAGAATATTTAGTACACAGATTCAGTTTTATTTACTTACAGATTTTATTCATCACAATGCATGCAAGTTTATGCGGTTTTATATGTTAATAATGACACATTCAATATATACAGGACATATACATATTATATTAGTTGCCATTACTGATGATCAGAAATTTTAACTCATTATTCTGTACAGAACAGCTTCATTTGATTTGACTTTTATTTAATTGCAGACAGTAGGAACCCAAGATTTTTCACGTTTTGTCTGGTACACTTCATTTCATTTGTCATACTTCCATTTCGTCATTTCAGGCCTGCAACACATTCCAAAAAAGTTGGGATGGGGACAATTTAGGGCCAGTAATGAAGTAAAAAAAAATAAAATAAAAATAAAACAATGTGATTTCAAACAGGTAATGTCAAGAGGCAATTGTAGTCATGATTTGGTCCAAAAGCAGAGTCTTTGAGGAGCAATGCTGGGCAGAGGATCTAAAGTTAACAAATGTCAACAAATGCATGAAAAAATTATTGAAATGTTTAAAACATATGTTCCTCAAAGAAGGATTGGAAGGGATTTGAATATTTCTTCCTGTACAGTGCATAATATCATTAAACGATATAAGGAATCTGAAGAAATTTCAGTGCATATAGGGCAAGGACGCATGCTTAAGCTGAACACCTCTGATCTGTGATCCCTCAGACGGCACCGCATCAAGAATCGTCATTCATCAATAGCTGATAGAACCACATGGGCAAGGGATTACTTTGTCAATATGGAATTACAGTTACAAATGTCACATAAAAATCTGGTGACTAGGAAGGCCACTGAAGGACACTGAACACATCATGTACAGGAAACCAGTTTGACGTCACCTTTGTTTTGAGACCTGCCGAATTATCATGCAGGAAGTAGCCATTTGAAGTTGGGTATATTGTGGCTATGATGGAATGCACATGTTAAGCAACAATACAAAATAAGCCATGGCATTCAAGAGATGATTGACTGTTATTAACAAAGTGTGCCAAGGAAACATCTTTACACCATCCACATCATTACACCACCTCCACCAGCCTAGACTGTTGACACGAGGCAGGTGGGGAACAAATTCTGACTCTACCATCTGTGCTCACGTGCCATTTTCCACTGACCCCACTCATCAATAAGGCGTTTCCATTTGCAGAACTGCTGTTCACGTGATGTTTTGTTTTACTACACCATTCTGAGCAAACTTCAGACTACTGTATGTTTAAAGCCCAGGAAATTAGCAGTTATAGAAATACTCAAAGCAGCCTATCTGCCACCAACAAGAGTGCCACTTTCAAAATCACTGAGATCGCATTTCCCCCATTCTGATGGTTGATGTGAACATTACCCGAAGCTGCCGGCCTGTATCTGCATGATTTATTACACTGCAGTGCTCCCACAGGACTCACTGCGTAGATAATTGTTTGAATTAGTAGGTGTATGTGTTCCTAATAAAGTGCTCAGTGAGTGTGCAGTGTGCGTCTATAAAAATACACTATATAGCCAAAAGTTTGTGGACACCCCTTCTAATTACTGAGATCTGCAATTTCAGCAACACTCACTTGTAACACATTCATAATATAAAGCATACATTTCTTTATTCTCCATAGACAAACAGTGGCAGTAGAATGGGTTGCAATGAATACCCCAGTGAGCTTCAATATGACATTATATAGGTTTCTGCTTCCAGCAACTCAGTTCATCAACTTTCTGCCCTGCTGTCCTTAAACAAAGTCCATAGAGACTTGGTTCGCCAACTTTGATTGGGAACTTGGCTGGCTTGCGCAGAACCTTGCGCTCAATTGCATAGGACACCTTGAAAATGCACTGGAATGCCAAAAATGAGTCAGGGCTTACTGTCTAACATTAGAAGCCGACTTTAAAGTTCCAAAGGTGGGGTGCAAACTCCATATGAATACCCATGTTTTGGATGTAATTTTTGGGTGTCCACAAACTTTTGTCTACAGAGTGTGCCCTGATGCCATCACATCCCCAGATAAAAGGTGCACACATAGCTGACTGTCCATGTGGTGGACAATGCCCATTGTAGGTACTTTTGACAATGGACAGTAGTGACCACTCTGACCACTGTGGAAACCTGTGTACACGGTGTACACCCACGCGGACACGGGAAGGACATGCAGCCTCCACACAGAAAGGACCCAGGCACCTGGGGTTTGAACCCAGGATATTCTTAAAATGAGGTTACAGCGCTACCCACTGAGCCACCGTGCTACCCCACATTCCTCCAGATACCAGAATTAAACATTCTCTGACATGCATCACAAGTACAGTGGCTGCATAAATATGACCTAAAACATCATCAGATTTTCACACAAGTCCTAAAAGTAAATGAGACAAAAATATTATACTTGGTCATTTATGTATTGAGAAAAATGATCCAATATTACATATTAGTGAGTGGCAAAAATATGTGAACCTTTGCCTTCAGTATATGGTGTGACCCCCCTGTGCAGCAATAACTGCAACTAATTGTAATTGTTGATCAGTTCTGCACACTGACTTGAAGGAATACAGAACAGCTTCAGCTCTGGGATGTTGGTGGGTTTCCTCACATTAGCTGCTCGCTTCAGGTCCTTCCACAACATTTCCATTGGATTAAGGTTAGGACTTGGCCATTCCAAAACATGAACTTTATTCTTCTTTAACCATTCTTTGGTAGAACGACTTGTGTGCTTAGGGTCGTTGTCTTGCTGCATGACCCACCTTCTCCTGAGATTCAGTTCATGGACAGATGTCCTGACATTTTCCTTTATATAATTCAGAATTCATTGCTCCATCAATGATGGTAAGCCGTCCTGGCCGAGATGCAGGAAAACAGGCCCAAAACATGATACTACCACCACCATGTTTCACAGATAGGATAAGGTTCTTAAGCTGGAATGCAGGGTTTTCCTTTCTCCAAATACAACAATTTTCTTTAAAAACAAAAAGTTTTATTTTGGTCTAAACCCTCCACAAAACATTCTTCCAATAGCCTTCTGGCTCGTCCACGTGATCTTAGCAAACTGCAGATGAGCAGCAATGTTCTTTTTGGAGAGCAGTGGCTTTCTCCTTGCAACCCTGCCATGCACACCATTGTTGTTCAGTGTTCTTCTGATGGTGGACTCATGAACATTAACATTAGCCAATGTGAGAGAGGCCTTCAGTTGCTTAGAAGTTACCCTGGGGTCCTTTGTGACCTCGCCAACTATTACACTTCTTGCTCTTGGAGTGATCTTTGTTAGTTGACCACTCCTGGGGAGGGTAACAATGGTCCTGAATTTCCTCCATTTGTACACAATCTGTCTGACTGTGGATTGGTGGAGTCCAAACTCTTTAGAGATGGTTTTATAACCTTTTCCAGCCTGATGAGCATCAACAACTCTTTTTCTGACGTCCCCATATATCTCCTTTGTTCGTGCCATGTCACACTTCCACAAACATGTGTTGTGAAGAGCAGACTTTGATAGATCCCTGTTCTTTAAATAAAACAGGTTCACATACTTTTGCCACTCTAATATGTAATATTGGATATTGGATCCTCAATAAATAAATGAAGTATAATATATAAATATATATATATATATATATATATATATATATATATATATATATATATATATATATATATATATATATATATATATATATATAAATATATATATGTACATATACATACATATGTATATAGAGCACACCAAATCTAGTTCAGTTCTTGGTCCACTTCTGTTCTCCCTGAACACGAAATCACTGGACCAAATAATTAGAATTCATGGTTTCTCGTATCACTGCTAAGCAGATGATACTCAACTTTACTTATCATTCCCTCCATCAACAACCCAAGTCTCATGACAGGCATGCGACTGCCTTTCTCACATCTCTTCCTGAATGACAAAATTTAACTGATCTACCTCTCTTCAAACTACCTGACCCTGGACCTCCTGATCATCATAGACAACATTACTGTTCTTTCAGCCCACACAAAAAAGATTCACACAGCAAAGTGTGATTTCGGATAATAATTTTTTCTAATCACATTACATCAATAGCCAGGCCCTGCAGATTTCTTCTGGACAACATCAGAACAATACATCTGTTTCTGATCACTCAAACTGCTCAGATCCTCATACAAGCTCTCATCATGTCTAGACTCCATTGCTGCAATGTTTTGCTTGCTGGCCTGCCCTCATACTCCTTAGTTCCACAACAGAGCATTCATAATGCTGCCACTCATATGGTTCACAACCTGCGAATGTTTTCTCATGTAAATCCTTTACTGAGAGCACTCTGCTGGCTTCCTATTGCAGCTCAGACCAAATTCAAAAGGTTCTGCATCACGTTATCAACATGCCATGATTCAGGATGACACAACTGCATGCCAACTCCAGGAAACAACCTCTGACAAATACTTCTATGAGTCTAACCCTGCTCATGAGGTAGGGACCCAGTGTTTCTGTGTCCTGCCATCTAATTAGTGTAACTAACTAGAAGTGTAGTAAACTTCCCAGACCAGTACAAACAACCCAGTGGCTCGCTTCCTCAAACATCATATGTTCAAGACATAGTTCTTCAAAGAATTACCTAGGATAATACCATTTCTATTCCCTTCACACTTGTAGTGCTTTCTCTCTTCGTGGTATATATGTTTGTAAGCTTTGCCATTCAGCTCCAAGTATTGTATGTGAACTGAGGATTTAGTTTTAGTCTCTGGCCATAATTAGTCCCCAGTATACAGGTTCCGAATACTTATACAATAATTGAGTAGTCTCTGAATAAGTGCATCTACTTAATGACAATGGAAATGTATTTTCTTTTCTCTGAATTTGCTATATGGAGGTAGTGATACTAATCAGCATGAGACAAAGCTGACTTGTTCCATTGATCACATTGAAACAAAAAGGTTGTAACAAAAAATATTTCATCTTTACTTTTGGGGATATTTCACTTGCAACAGACATTTGGCATTTCTCACCATCCCCAGCTTGGGCTTCTGTGCCTGACTCAACCACAGAGCTTGGAAATCCATCCTATCTATGTGGTAATAAGCTGCCGAAAACAGAGGTAGAGTACAAGGGCTGGTACTAATAGGCCAAGCAAATGTTTCTATAGTATATAATGTCAAAAATATAGTAATAAATACATGATATGCTTCATCTTAAGCTTACTTTGCCTTAGCAATAGAGCAAATGATCTTAATAAAGTATCCTAACCATAATTAAATCATAATACACAGCCATTAAATCATTATAAAAATGCCATTATAGACTACCTCAAATAAGCCCTTTGTAAGCAAGTTATGAATTTGCATTCCATCCCTTTTGTACATTAGCCATACGGTTTTATTTTTATGGCAGTCCAGCAGTCATGGTGTACCCTCAGCTTTTATACTCATTGTTTGGGAACGGAGGCTTAAAACTAAGTGTGGTAATTGTGTCTCTAACACCTGTGCCCTTACCTGCTGGGATCTCTTGCAGCTCAGATTGGGTGGATGGAAGGAGACGATTGTAATGCACTGTTGCCTGCGGCTCCACAGCCAGCCGTTCTTCTCTTCAGCTCGGCTACACTCTGACCTCCTGGTACACCTATGGCACGGCAAGAGAACATACAGAACCCGCAAATCACCATGGCAATTAAAGGTCTCCAGCCTACATGCCTCAGCCTGTGAATTACTGTACTTTTAAAACAAGCATTCTAATATATGGAATGCAATTTGTGAAACATACACACTGACCAGGTTATCAGGTACTCCTACCAGATCTTTAACTCTAGCCCATCTGTTGCCTAGTACAAATAATATGTAGTCAGTGGTGGTCCTATGGTCAGGTCATTGTGTTTTGATTAATGGGTTAGTTGGTGCAGAGCAGCATGTGAGTTACAGTCTGGACGTGTTTCCACATAAAGTGTCTTATATTGTAGCTGCCATAGATGTGCTAAGAAAATGGATATCTGAGTGTAGGCCTATATTGTACACAACATCAATATGCCCCCCACCACCCCTCTAAGTTAAAGAGCTTTCTGGGCTTTCTCTAAAGCAAATACTAGCTTTAGTCTCGATTTATTTGTCACTAAATACATTTGCAAAGTATACATCTGCTGTGAAGAATCTGAGATTTTCTGATGATATACAATTTTGACTTTATGGTATTTCATTTATCTGGGGTCGCTAGAAGAACTAAGAGCATAAAGTAATCTTCCTCTTTTGTTCCACTTTACAGTTTCAGTCTGGCCCTGCTTCTGTTCCTGGCATTTGGATGTTGCTTTAAGATGAATTGCATTAGGGTATATATCAACAACCTATAATTTACAGCTTGTTAAAAGGCATTTAAGATCTTACCACCCATTTATCAATGTGAGAAAATAATGGTACTGTTATTAATTCAAATATAATATAGTGCAATAATACAATGCTTTAAAATTGCACTGCTATGATAAATGGAAAGAAATAAAGCCCTTTGTGAAATGTCTTTTAAAATGCTGTTCAGAGTGCAGATTCCTATTATTCAAAACTATATATACAGTGGGGGCCAAAAGTCTGAGACCACTGTTAAAAAAGTCTCAAATTTAATACAATATTTCTCATTTCAAATCATATAATCAGCTTAATATTGAGTGAAAAGTAAAATCTTTGAAAAAAATCAAAATGTATTAATATTTGGTATCTTTCCCAGTGTGCTGTAATGACATAAGTCAAACTCTACAAGTTTGTTAAGAAATATGATGATCCATGGTGCTTGAAAGTTTGTGAACCCTTTAGACTTTTCTATATTTCTGCATAAATATGAGCTAAAATATCATCAGATTTTCACACAAGTCCTAAAAATAGATAAAGAGAACCCAGTTAAACAAATGAGACAAAAATATTAGACTTGGTCATTTATTTATTGAGGAAAATGATCCAATATTACATATTAGTGAGTGGCAAAAGTATGTGAACCTCTAGGATTAGCAGTTAATTTGAAGGTGAAATTAGAGTCAGGTGTTTTCAGTCAATGGGATGACAATCAGGTGTGAGTGGGCACCCTGTTTTATTTAAAGAACAGGGATCTATCAAAGTCTGCTCTTCATAACACATGTTTGTGGAAGTGTATCATGGTACAAAGAAAGCAGATTTCTGAGGACCTCAGAGAAAGAGTTGTTGATGCTCATCAGGATGGAAAAGGTTACAAAACCATCTCTAAAGAGTTTGGACTCCACCAATCCACAGTCAGACAGGAAGGAGGAAATTCAAAACCATTGTTACCCTCCCCAGGAGTGGTCGACCAACAAAGATCACTCCAAGAGCAAGGTGTGTAATAGTTAGCGAGGTCACAACAGACCCCAGGGTAACTTCTAAGCAAGTGAAGGCCTCACTCACCTTGGCTAATGTTTATGAAGGTTAAGAACCTTATCCCATCTGTGAAACATGGTGGTGGTAGTATCATGGTTTGGGCCTGTTTTGCTGCATCTGCACCAGGACGGCTTGCCATCATTGATGGAGCAATTCTGAATTATATCAGAGAATTCTAAAGGAAAATGTCAGGACATCTGTCCATGAACTGAATCTCAAGAATAAGTGGGTCATGCAGCAAGACAACGACCCTAAGCACACAAGCCGTTCTACCAAAGAATGGTTAAAGGAGAATAAAGTTAATGTTTTGGAATGGCCAAGTCAAAGTCCTGACCTTAATCCAATGGAAATGTTGTGGAAGGACCTGAAGCGAGCAGCTAATGTGAGGAAACCCACCAACATCCCAGAGCTGAAGCTGTTCTGTATGGAGGAATGGGCTAAAAATTCCTCCAAGCCGGTGTGCAGGACTGATCAACAGCTACAGGAAACGTTTAGCTGCAGTTATTGCTGCACAGGGGGGGGTCACACACCAGATACTGAAAGCAAAGGTTCACATACTTTTCGCCACTCACTAATATGTAATATTGGATCATTTTCCTCAATAAATAAATGACCAAGTATAATATCTTTGTCTCATGTGTTTAACTGGGTTCTCTTTATCTACTTTTAGAACTTGTGTGAAAATCTGATGATGTTTTAGGTCATATTTATTCAGAAATACAGGAAATTCTAAAGGGTTCACAAATTTCAAGCACCACTGTATATATACATATATATATATATATATATATATATATATATATATATATATACATATATCCAAAATTTATTGTGCAATTCATTAAACAGGCTCCCTGGCAAAGATTTACAAGTCCCATCTGCATGTTTTCCTGTTCATCTTTCATAAATATTCTGCAACATACATATTTGCATTACATTTTGGAAGTAATGTGAACAGAGATCATAATCACCTGCCCTCCAGAACACACCAACCGCAGTAGGGGTCTTTTTGGGCCATACATGACTTGCAGTCGGTTTTCTGATGACAGGATTGCACTGGCACCTTTGTAATCTACATGCCCATGAAGAAACAGCAATAATAGCATTGACATTTCCATTTTAGCCATATTTGGATATCATTACGAAACTATACATCATCAGTATGCAGTGTACATAAAAGAAGACATTACAGCATATTCCAGCAACATTTCAGCAACATCAAACATCACCTGCGGGCACAGAAATGAACTCTTTTACAAACACAGGCTTATTGCCTTGACAAATTGCTTTAGTGTAGCACCTTTTTCTCTGTAGTGATGTATATGTGACTCTGGGTCTTGTCAAAGAATAGATTCTTGTTCACGCGTTCACCCATGGTGTCCCCAGGAACCCTGTTGTATACCTCGGCTGTATTTGACAAATAAACCTGTGTAGTCGGAGAACAATAGACATGGAGCAGGTCACAATTATACAGTGCAGCATGGCACAAGAGAAATCTGTCATCCTTAGCCAAAACCCACACACAGTGTCCCACATCACTGAGACACACCTGACAAAATGTCATCCCTAAACAAATGGTCTACAAGCCGGTTAATGACCACAAACTCCAGGATCCTACTCTAAAGCTCCAAAAATAACCACATGTACTCTTCATTATGACTGCAGCTATCAGTAAGGTCTGGCTGAGTGAAAGAAACACGCCAGCCTTCCCAATAAAGACTTTTCTTCCCTACTTAATCTGCCAGTTTCCAGCCCTAATGAAGGGAAGGATCCATGTAGGAGGTTTTATTGGCTCCATTCCTGAAGCTAGTGGCTAGACAAGAAGACTGACTTCTGATCAAAATCAATGCTGTTGTGACTAGTGGTTCTATAGTAAAACATTTGGGGTCGTATTGATAAAGATTCTGAGAATACTCTTAGAGAGCTCCTAACTTAGCCTACAAACTCCTAGGTAGGAGTTTTAGCATAAGAGTGATTCAGAAGCGATCTGAGAGCAACTCTGAGCAAGGAGAAGACAAAAACTTTTTTCAATGAGGAGGCAGGGTTGACCCAGGTGCTAGGTATGATCCATCCTTTTGGAGACTGTGATTGGTTGTCACCTCCCTTACTCATTCTAATTCTCTCTGTCTCTCACACTCACTTAATTAGGGAAATACTGTATAGTTTATTATAAGCCTTTGACAAAACAGACATAGGCTATTTCTACAAACTTTACACTAATCAAACACCTTGATTTGCTTTTATTTTATTGACAATGTTTTTACCATGCTGATCATGTTTGTACTGTAGCCTGCTTAATCTATTGGATAGCCTAAACTGGAGAATGTGTGGCTCTGCTCTCTTCAGTGACTTTGATTGCTACCATGTCTATTTAAGTGGTGGGGTTGGTTCGTATGTAGCTTTCCCTTCAGGAGTTGTTATGAGTAAATCCCTAATAAGGTCAACTGTTTGGAGAACAGTTCTTCTGACTCGTCGTCTTTCCAGATTTTTCTCCTCTGCTTAAGAGAACTCCTAAGCCTCCCTACTCCTAACAGTTTTTCAGCTTAGGAGCGGTTTTAGGGGTTAAGATACTTTATGAATAGCTTTTATATTTACTAGAATCTACTACCAACTTTAAGAGGGAAACGCCCACAATTCTGAGATAATTTTTTAGAATTTCATCACTATTAGCTACTCTTAGCACCAAGAATATTTATGAATACGGCTCTTGAATCCAGTGAGGTATCAATTCTTCTGTAGACAGTTTCTGAAGGGTATGGCACAAAGCTGGCTTCAGTAGATTACGGTACTAATATTTGCCTAGGACAGAAAAATCTTCAGTCTATCTCAAGTTGCTGAAACTTTGTTGTCACCTTCTCTTCCATTTTTGTAGCTTACATAACCAGTAGGCATCAATTGGCACTCAAATGCAACACTTGCATTCTAGCCAAACTACAATTACAGGAATGCTATAGCTTCTCTATCTCAAGAAGTAACACCTACCTTCAGTACTTCTCCAACAGAGTTTCCCAGAAAAGCAATAGTGTGGTCGTTCTCCACAGCAATGGCAACTGCAGTCAGATGACCTCGAGACTTTATGGTGAAGAATGGCTCTGCCTGCAGTGCAAACTCTGGCTTGCTGGCCAATGGAGAACGAAGGAACTCTGCTCCACATTTATTCTGGTTCACTATTTCCTTCTACAAAGGAATAGAAGGCAATGTATTGCATGTAAGATTAGTTCTAGTTACTGATATTATTTATGTACATTAATAACAACAAACAGTTGCATTCACCCATGCTTTTCCTGACCTTTCGCTCTGTGACTGATGCCTGGGCATGATGTGCACTAATGGGCCTGCACATCGTATATAAGTAGTGCACATATGTAGTGAATGGGAAGCCATTCTAGATTTGGGCTGTATAAAAAAGAATGCATCATGCAGATGTGCGGATTTTTATAGTATAAGTATAAAATTATTCTAAACTATATAGCCAAAAGTTTGTGAACGGCAAAAATCCCGCTACAACTTCTTTGACACTTCTGAAAATGTATTTCCCTAGTTAAAATACCCATGTAAAATCCCTGAGGTATTCAGTGCAATGTTATACCTATATTCAATAACTGCTATCAGAGGGTAAGTCACGTATCCACTAAGAAAGCTATGCATCTGCAGATGAGCTGTCTCAGTATGATATAATACATGTTAATACACGAGTGTTAATAATAACACCATGTAACAATTTTCAAAAAAATGTTTTGTTCCCAGTTGTTAAGTGTGTTTTCCTGATTGTTTGTACCCTAAATGAATAGAAAAAAGTTATTATTCCCTGTAAACTTGGCTTTTGTGGTCAGCACAATGATATTTTGAAATTGATCTATTTTTAAGGATATTCGCCATATTTTCAAGATACTTAAGAAGAAGCTTCTGGAATTGTGAGAACTATCAAGAAGTTTCTAGAACTGCCAGAATTATCTAGAACTTTCTGGGACTGTACAGAATTGTAGGTAGCTGTATAACTACAGTTATATAGGGCCACTATAGCCCTTCCTGAGAGACGGAGAGACATGATCTAATTGATTGGGATTGCATAGTAAGTGGGCAACAGCCATCACAGACAAAGGGGAACTGACCTAGACAGACGGGTGTGAATTCATTCTCTATTCAGATTCTGATAACGACAGTATTCACACTTCAGCCCACACCCATTACAGGAGGAGCTTAGGAAGGACCACTACTTTCAAATGTATATATTGTGTGTTACTCTGCTACCGGGTGATCAGTCTTTGTCTGCTGAGTCCTCAGTACACTCTTGTGCTTTGATACTGCATGGAATAAAGATTGACCATTTTTATCGAGTTTGGAGAGACATCCTTTTTCCTTACAGTACACAGCAACTTAGTTCATTTAGATGGCATCAAGAGGTTGCATACATCCAGCAGACGCGTTTTGCTATGTATGTGGCCATTTTATAAAGACAAGAGCGAAAAAGTACTGTGGAAGCATCTGCTAAGATGTGTGAGGCCTACAAAGCATACTTCGGCATGCCTGTTGGTGACCCTTTTTCTATAATAAAAAATTCATAATTTTCGTTGCCGTGGTCACAAAAGCGAAGTTTATGATGAATGTAAGCAATTTTTAATTTGTTTTAGACATAAGCAATTGGAATATAACATTAAAAAGCTGGGAACAAAACTTGTGTTACATAGTGTAATTTTTAACTCGTGAACATTTTTCATCTCGCTGAATCCAGTGTAACAACAAACACATTTTCAACCTTCTTACATGAGTACTTGTTTTGAAAGTTGCAAGTCTTTTTTTATGGCAGCTGAACTGCCTGCTAATCTGGCTCTAATGTGCAATTGATCAGTCTGAGCTGGCATGCAGAAAGCTGTGATTTGCAAGGTCTGTGGTATCGCAGTATTGCACATAATATGCAAATCAGCACAAAACACTTGGCAACCTTCCTGTGCTGTACTTTACCTCTGGTAAAGTACAGCACAGGATTTAAAAATGGACACTATGATTTTGTGTGGCAAAATGGGTCATCCACATCAATCATAACGGTTTTTGCAGAGAATTTGGTTGTCAAATGTGGCTTAGAGAGACAGATGTATTTACACTTGTATAACAGGTGGATAAGACACACCTCAGTTCCCATGAAGAGGTTTGAAAGATTGGATGTAAATCTGTTTGAAATTAGTTCTGGATGCATCTACACCAGCATTTTAAGTAGATAAGCTGCATCCCAACATAATCCCACTACTACAGACACATGAAACAGCTAAGTATTAACAAGGTCAACAGTCATCATTGTACTACTCACACTATGTCGGTGGGCACATGGGTTTTCTGGAATGGATATGTAGGGGCTGTAAACAGCTTGTCTTCTTCCAATTTTCCCATAATCAGTGTAGCAGGCGTTAAGGATGTCCTCCAACCTCTCATTAATGCGCTTTAACGGATACATGCAAACAGCAGAGTCTGTTGCATTCTCACCATCTGTAGTGGCCACTATAAACAATACTTTATCCCAGACTGTAACAGTGCCGTACAAACCAGAATCCATGGCGTGAGCCAACTCCTCGCCCGGCTCGGTCACATATGCAGCCTGGACTTTGTTGTACTGGACACCATTTGCACTGCAGTTCAGTTGTAACTCTGTGTAGGAGTAATAGCCTTCGTCCTTCTCGCACAGACGTGACACAAATGTGAAATTTTTGTTGTCTGTCTCACCCTGAGTGCGAGAGAAGAGGAAATACACAAAGCCTGAATCTTTAAAGGCAAAGCGAAACTGATGCTGATATTTGGGTGCAAAAGGGATGGCCTGCACAGCCGAGGCCTCCACGATGCTCTCAAACACGACCCAATCCTTATAGTTCTCCAAGATGCGGGTGGTGATGAGTTTTGGGTTGTCCTCCTGACTGCCGTAGCCCTTGCCAACTAGAAAGACATTGAATGGCTTTTTCTCCTTGTCATCTTTGAACTGGAACATTGCCATGACACCCACAACTGACACGTTCTCCTCAATACTGGCAGCATACGTCCTTTCCCCCTTATTATCACTGTAGTAGATCTGCTGGTTCACGTCGCTGAGGTTCAGCAGAGAGCAGATACCCCTGTACACACTCCCACATGCTATCAGAGACCCATTTGCTGAGTGCACCAAAAGGAGCTTATTGATGTTGTTGGTTTCCTTAAGGTCAGCAGATGTGCACGTGGAGGCGGAAACAGGTGGCGTACAGCTGCGAGCGTCTTTCTTAGGCCCCGTCTCAGCTTTGGCTTCCAGCTTGAGAGAAGCATCAAGCTGGTAAATGGCGTTGATGGCACCCAGATAAACTCTGCCCGTTGCAGGGTCCTGAGCGACATTGTTAATGAGCATCTCAGTGGAAAACTCTAAAATTGTCCCCTCACAGGAAACTGAGGAGGCGCACACCAAGAGCAGGACCATCTGCATCCAACTCCCCATCTCTGTAGAGTGATGAAAGCAAGAAAGAGAAAGGGAAAAAAACTCCATAAGATTCTGATATTAGTTGAACCTCATATCCTCATGAAGGTAATGTGTCTTGAAGCCAGTATTCATAATGCATTAAATGCAAGCTTAATAAATTAAGAACAAATGCTGTAATGCTATGCAACCTTATGACTTTGAAGTCCTAACTATAACTACTTATGAGCACTGATACAGATTTACAGCAGGCAATGTAAAATATATGATGTGGCTTATTACAGATTTATACAGAATTCTGAATACTGGATTCAGAGGGTTACAGGGATGACATGTAGTAAAATCAGAAAGATAGCCAACAGCTTCTACTGGGACTGAAAACCAACACGTTTTCCATGAATAACTGAGATGTCTAAGGAAACATAACTCTAGTTCACAAGGTATCGCATTCTCTTTTAAAATTAGCTGTCATTGTGGACTAATAGATGCCATTTGTCATTGTAAGTATTCAACTTGAGCTAAAGTTGCCCAAGTTAGGAGATCTTAGAGGAATCTGTAGAATATTAAGCTTGCCTTTCCTTTTTGGAACACAAAGGGAGTCTACAGTCAGCAGCTTGCCTTGCTCACTCCCTCTTTTCGCTTCTTTGAGGACATTAATCTTAGTTTGGTCACAGCTGCTCAAGCACAGTCAATCATCTGTTGCTTATTCCATTACGCATAAATGGCATCAACACATTTTCACTTATAGAAACATAAACACACAATGAACACACCTCAGAGGGACTTACACTGCCCTACTCACAAAAATAAAATAAAATAGCATAAACGTACCATGGCCACACAGCCACTTACATACACACATACACAGGCACATAAGTGTAGCTACAGGACAGGCAAGGTAACTGCCTGGGGCTTAGGTACTGAAAGAGGAATGACTGCTGGCCCATAGATATCAAACTGGGTGATGCCCCCTAATACCTCTTAGGAGACCTTCTGCAAAGGGCCCTGTATCATTGACTTTTGTTGTGTTAAATAAAGAGGACTTCCCAGGGGAGTCAAAGGAGAACGATAAATCAAGAAGAGGTGGAAAAGAGGAAGCAGAATTACAAGTGGTGTATATAATAAGGGGTGATTTAGTATTACATTTATAAGCCAAAAGTAACCATTACAGGTATGCACTGTTTAATGTCTATACAATCAAAGTCTGTTTGCTTTAAAAGCCAAGGTGTTGAAAATGATAATAAATTGTAATAGGAAATAAAAATCTGTCTTTGAACTCCAGGTGATGCTGCCATCAACATCTGGTCACCTCAACAGCCAATCAACAATGCCAATCCACGGGCAGAGGTGGGAGTTAGAGTTAGAGTTAAACTTATGGGTCATGTCCTCACTTGCTCATTAGTTCAGTAGCCTAATAATACTACCTGACTATGGTAATGTCCAGTCAACGTCCTGTTTTACATACCTGTATATCAACATATTGCCAAGCATTTTAGAAAATTGTTAATGATGTGTGTTCATAATGTAATTCATTCAGAAATGAATTGCTCATTTGCCAATCATTTGCCATGTTATCCCTCACTTATCCTCATCAGGCTCACAGGGGTGTCTGGGGCCTATCCCAAAAATTTTATGAATGCAGGCATGGGTACACAATGGACAGAGCGCCAGCCCGAAATAAGGTAGAATGTTATGTAATTGCTATAGCACTAGAACAAGGTAGAAATTTTCCCAAAATCAGTACACCACTAATCACAGAGCTGCTTCAGAAAAAAAAAAAGAAAAACTTTTGGGCTCTTTGATTTAAAGTTGTTTGCGTTAGCTGTTTCAATAGTTGATTAGCACATCTTTATATGCTTCCGTTTCCACATGTGGTGTAAAAACTATACCATGGTGCCATAACTGCACTTATCTTAAAATGTGTAGATCATTGCACTCGTAGTAGATGACTAACCTCTACTGCTCCAAGATATGAATAGGATGCAAAAGTTTCAGCACCACAGTGACAAAATCCTCAATAATACTGCTTTTCATTACACTGTATGTACTACACAGGCCACTTAATCAAGTACAATCACATGGCAGCAACTCAATGCATTTAGGCATGTAGACATGGTCAAAATAACCTCCTGAACTTCAAAGCGAGCATCAGAATGGGGAAGAAAAGGGATTTAAGGGATTTTTATGTTTCCACCCTCATGCTTCACAGTAGGTATGGTGTTCTTGGGATGCAACTCGGCATTCTTCTTCCTCCAAACACGGCGAGTTCAATTTTTACCAAAAAGTTCTATTTTGGTTTCATCTGACCACATGATATTCTCCCAGTCCTCTTCTGGATCATCCATATGCTCTCTGGCAAACTTCAGACGGCCCTGGACCATGTAACTGGCTTAAGCAGGGGGACACGCCTGGCACTGCATGGATCTGAGTCCCCCTCGGCGTAGTGTGTTACTGATGGTAGCTTTGTTACTTTGGTCCCAGCTCTCTGCGGGTCAGTCATCAGGTCCCTCCGTTGTAGTTCTGGGATTTTTGCTCATCGTTCTCATGATCATCAGTGATCGAGGGAGATTATCAATTGTCTTGTATGTCTTACAATTGCTCCCACAGTTGATTTATTCACACCAACCTGCTTGCCTATTGTAGATTCACTCTTCCCAGCCTGGTGCAGGTCTACAATTTTTCTTCCTGGTGTCCTTCGACAGGCCTTTGGTCTTGGCCATGGTTGAGTTTGGGAGTCTGACTGTTTGAGGCTGTGGACAGGTGTCTTTTTATACAGATAACGAGGTCAAACAGGTACCATTTTAATACAGGTAACGAGTGGAGGACAGAAGAGCTTCTTAAGAAGAAGTTACAGGTCTGTGAGAGCCAGAAATCTTGCTTGTTTGTGGGTGACCAAATACTTATTTTCCACCATGATTTACAATTAAATTCTTTAAAAATCCTACAATGTGATTTCCTGGATTTTCTTTTCTCATTTTGTCTCTCATAGTTGAAGTGTACCTATGATGAAAATTACAGACCCCTCTCTAAGAACTTGCACAATCAGTGGCTGACTAAATACTTTTTTGCCACCCCTCTAACCCTAGAAAAACATGGTCTGATGAGTCTTGATTTATGCTGCGACATTTGGATAGTAGGGTCACAATTTGACATGAAAACACGGATCTGTCCTGCCTTGTATCAGTGGTTCGGGCTGCTGCTGTTGGTGTAATGAGGTGGGGGATATTTTCTTGGCAAACTTTGAGCCCTTTAATACCAACTGAGCATTGTTTCAACACCACAGCCTACCAGAGTATGGGTGCTGACCATGTCCTTCCCTTTATGACCACAGTGTACCCATCTTCTGATTGCTACTTCCAGCCGGATAATGTGCCCTGTCACAAAGCTTAAATCACTGTACTCAAATGGCCTCCACAGTCACCAGATCTCAATTCAACAGAGCACCTTTGGGATGTAGTGGAATGAGAAATTTGCATCATGGTTGTGCATCCGACAAAATCTGCAGCAACTGCATGATGCTACCATGTCTATATGGACCAAATTTCTGGTCCATAACTTTTCCAGCACCTTGCTGATGCCACAAAGATTTAACGCAGTTCTGACGGCAAAAGGAGGTCTGATCCACTACTAACAAGGTGGACCTTATGAAGTGGCCAATGAGTATATATGTACAGTATGAGTTTTTGATAGATAGTTAATGATGAAACCCAATTTACTATCAATTTCTACCCAACCTAAGGGCAATAAATTTTAATCAGGCAAAAGCCTTCTTTTTTTCATCTAGGGACCCAGCAGGCCTTAGAATTGCCTCTGCACAGATGTACAGAGACACCGACCTATGCACACAGCATGTTTATTCCTTTGAGAAATCCACAGGTGCTTCAGTCAGCGGTAGTGTAGTCTTTGCTATTCATTTCTGTCAGACAGCTAAAGCTAGAGGCACATATATCTATGTATAAGAGAAGGATATATAAAATCCTGATGAGGTTCCCACATGGATGAACATAGATGGCTGTTGTGTTGTGGTAACCTGGCTTTCCCAGCAGCTCTGATCATATGCACAGCTCATTATCCATTCACCCCTAGGGCTCTGTTAATTTCAGCCACACACTTATTTCCATAAAATCTCCTGTCCCTCCACAGCCCCACTTTATATAGTGATTATTCTTCTCTCCCTTCCGAGGTATGAAACTCATTATTTAAAATTGTCTGTCTTCCAGGTAAATGTGTCTGCCCTTTTTAATTCATAGCCTTGAACTACTGTATTTTAAACAATGCGCATTTAGGCTTGGAGTGGTGATAGACTAAGAAATACAGTTTGTCCTTTTCGCAGCCGTGACATTTTCAGCTTTGTAATTTGTTCCCGCATTAAGAGGGTTGAAAATGTTTCCACCAATGAGTGCAGCATTTTAATTAAGAGTAGCCAGGGGCAGTAACAATGATATCAGTTGTAGAAGAAACACCATTTTGCCTTGTTACAGATCGCCTATATCACCTACTGTATATCATTTCTATCCATTCCTATTACTATATGTCATCAAGCTTTACAGGCTTGACTTGAATTGCCTGAGACAGGGTTACTTACATTGACACAGAATGGTGACAGTCTGTGATTTAGGTCCCAGCTGTCTGTATTAGACCCAGACACTTGTCTGAGGAGATCAGGGAGTTTGCAAAGAGCTCAACCTAAAACGCCAAACCTAACTTAATTCTCCTGGACACAAAGAAAATGGCTTTTTGTGTGCATGGAACCGCTGGTGGAGATTTCACTTAAGGATTTTGCAAGAGTCTTCTATTATCCGATTATCCCAATACTTCTCTTGGGTTGCCAATGCAAGATAAAAGTCAAGTCACACAGACCTTAATCCATTTGTTCTCTGAGACACATGACACTATAACGCAGAATGAGTCAAACTTAGCAGTCCAGTCCAATGGGCTAAGTACTAAAATGCAATCAGTGACAGGAAGCTAATTGGCTGGGGGGGGGATCACATGGCTAAGTGTGCAATAAAGATCAAGTTTATCAAGATAAACCCTGAGTGAATGTAACATGAGTGCCATAGACTTCTGGATTCATTTATTAATTTAAGGCAGCTGGAATGCACTGAAGTTAAAGAAAGTTAAGGCAAGCTGTGCTGAAAAAAGTAATGTGCCGTAACAACTCCTTGTTAAGAAAAAATGTGTTATGAAAGACAAATGTCTCTTTATTAAATCATGCAGCATGGAACTTTTCCTTTACAGAAACTTTGGATTGAGAGTACCTTGCGATTAGAGCAACAGAAATTCATCTCAGGTTTGCTACTTTAAAGAAAGTACTTCAAAGAATCATTTGCTTATTCATGCAAATCGCTCACTTCTCTCGACAAATTATTCCACTATACAAATTTCTCTTGTATGTCAAACTGAGGGTCAGCAAACGCTGTGAAAACTAAAAATCCTGAACATTTCTCAGTTTTCTTTGCATGCATATATGCATTTTTTGAATGTTATACCCCAAAAGCTTTTCCTCTCGTTTCATCACTCCTCCACACTCCTAATCTTAGAGACTGGATCTCCATGCCATCAAAGGAAAACCAGCAGTACAAATGGCACAGAAGCCCAGGTGTCACGCTGGAGCCTGTAACACTGTCTGAAAGCTCTTCATGTTAAATTACAATTGTCCTGAAGAACAGAACATCTAACTTCACGAAAAATCAGACAAAGAAGTTACCCCAGAGGAGTAAAGACGGAATGCAAATGAGAAAGGCATAATACTGCATGTGTGTTATCCACTGCTATGAAATTAGGAGTGATTAATATATTTGTAGAGATATATCCAGCAAAATATGCGCTAAAGACTCATTTCTATATGCTTATGGTCTGAAGAGTTTCTGTAGTCTTTTACCCTATACCTTTTCTATATAAGACAAAAATATTCTTCATCTACATCCTCAAATGCAGCAATCAGTCCAGTCTAAATGCTTGGACTGATTGAGTATATACTTGTCTATATTCATTCTATACTTAGGCTGGCACAGAGTCCTTCAAAATGTTATTTAAATGGTTTTCGGTTTAGTACCATGAATGCATTTTGCCGTAAGCGCAGTTGCCTACAAATACAGTACCGTATATTGGGACGATAAAATACAATGGAGATTAGTAAAATTAGTTTCTTCGCAACTAGCATTTATGTTGTACTGCTGCCACTACAGCAAGGGCATCACAGTGGAGAAGCATATATCCATACAAAGGGTGCTGGATTTGGTCCTCACCTCTGGCGCTAACTATGTGAAGTCTATCTTGTTCTCTGTGTGGGTATGACAGAGCTGGTCATTTTACAGCCATTTGTGGTGCTCACTATATATTCTCTTAGTGAGATGGCATACATGAACCAAACCCTATTTTTGCCAAAAAATATGCTGTCAAAATGGCTATGGAGGAGTATTTTGGATATTGTAAAGATATAACGGGTATATAGCTTGTCAAGTGAATCTAAAAACAAGGAACAATGTGAATATGAAGACAATAAGTCATGTTAATAATTGCCCGGATAAATAAGAACGGCTGTGTCAGGACGGGCATCCAACATAAAAACCGAGTCTAATACGTGATAATCCGCTGTGGCAACCCAATGCGAGAGCAGCTGAAGAAGGATTTTGTTTAGTAGCCTCAGTGGACCAGTGCCTCATGCTAATCATTACAGCAGTGATGAACTAAGCAGCCTCATTTATTTTACTTTTGCTTAAAGCCGTAATATTAAAATCACATATTTTACTATGTTATTGTGTTATGAAAATTCCGCCTCAGTGGGTGGAGCCAGCTGCTGAAAATGGCACTGTCACACCCTGGGTTCTAACCTGTGTAGGGCTTGCAACTTGAAGGTTGAGTGGTTCACAGAAAGAAACAACAGTCATCTGGGTTGTACTCCTTGTACGATGAATGGGCAGGGGGGATCATAAGGGGCATTCGGGAAAACCTGTGACAAATCTACCTGGTCCGCTGTGGTGACCCTTAACAGGTGCAGCGGAAAGAGCATCATCATCAATCTACTATGAAAATGCCAAATCCAAACACTTTTCACACATCTCTACAGCTTGAGTGTTTTATAAGGCAATCTCTTCAAAACAAACTCCACATGACACTATGTAAAAGTTATATATGTGCACTACGTGGGCATGTAAGCGTGTAAGCTGAAAGTGTGTCTGGAGGCCAGTGAGCTGTCTGAACAATTATGCATCTCTCAGGTAGAAGAGGCAGATCAGGATCTGCCCTGTGGCTGAGTCCTGTGAAAAGTCCAAACCCATCAGCTTTGTTTATATACTGGTACAAACAATGTGCAGCATTCAGAGTCTCTGGAAATGAAAACAGCCCATGATAGAGTGTGTGGAAGGAAGCTAGGGAACTACAATGGAAATGAATCTATATGACCCTTATTCTGTCTAGAGATTATCATCTACAGATTTAAACCTTACGCTAACCCTTTAGCCTCACAGACAGCTTTGAGAATTTATCCAAGCCTCCTGCATGCATAGAAGCATTACCAAGTTAGGACAGTCTGTCAATTTTGTAAAATGAAGGGCGGTGAGCACAGAGCAGGATATAATTTCATATTCATAGTTGCACTGGAAGCGTAATGGATGCACTTTCCATTGGCTAATAATGCATTCAGATGTTCCTTTCAACCTCGGAGATTGTAATCTTCATAATAACAGTTGAAGACTTCATATTAGGCTGTCAGAAACATGCACACACATACGCACACAAATAAGAGCTATTAAATTATCTTTAGTCTTAAAGCACTGGCCACGGTGTGAGTGAGAAGGGTCGACTCTCATTTGCGCTTTTCTTTATTTGACTGATTATCTCCATCAGTCACGTTTTGGTAGTCTGCTAATGGCTGATAAAATCATGGACATACCAGATGACAGAAAGAGCAAAAAGAGGCCAGCGGCAACTATTTAGTGGAAGGGGCAAAGGTAATGAGAAGCTTGTTATTTGTAGACAGTGAAAAGAGGGAATTAAACACTCTGCTCGAGCAGGCTTCTCTCATTCAGGGAGAGAGATACAATGGTTTCAGAGATACTCTGGAAAAAAGCTTGTGAGACAACAGCAATCCAATTTCCATATGAACAATTACCCCACTGAAGGAACTGGCACTTCATTTATTTCAATTTGACTGAACGAGGGAGGAGGGAAGCTCACCAAGCTTACCAAGGCATCCGGGCCAGGACGAAGCCAGCTGCTACCCCTGTACACCTCCCCTAGAGAGGCCAGACAGAACCCTTGCACAAGTATCACCTCCTTCAGCCTTCAGCATCAGGGAGCAAGTGGCAAGAATCATATTTTTAATGATATACGTGTGTGTTCAAAGAGGCATGGTATGTGCCTGAGAGCACTATTGTCTGGGTTCCCAGCCAAGCCCATCACACCACTCATCTTCCTATCTCATGGCGGAATATATTCATTATTCATTCTGCTGGATTTGCTGGTCCATTTGTCTGTTTATAGCTTTATTGGTCTTTCCATATTACATTCCCAGGAGCAGCTGTGCAATGGAGCAAAACACACACTTCTCTGCATACGTAGATAATCTTTTGAGCCTCTCTACATAACCACCGCATAACCACGCTCTTGACATGAGCTCTGTTTCTGTGCAGGTATTTGTATGTACATGTGCGTGCCATGAGAAATGCATGGGCAAAACCTGATTAAACTCTGGAACTGCAGAGGATGCAGGAATTCTGTCTCTTGTCTGTTCTCCTTCTGCTCCTGAATACCCACCCCTCCATGCTACCTTAACACTTCCTTGCACATGTCATACAATTAAGAAGTCATGGAAAAAATCTATTACACACTTTACTGCCTTTAATGATTGCGCTTGATGCTCATGAAACCAAATGAGCCATGCAGCAAGTGGTAATACAGCCTCATTTTAGTCTTTTGTCACCACAGATTCAAGGAGAATACTGGCCCAGTTCTGATAAAACACTGCTTTCAAAAGCCTGCTCTTATCTCCAGTGTCACGGTCCCACCTTCCAAGTCTGAGAACAATACTTATGTGAATGCTTGCTCTTCAAGACCCAGTGATTATTATCTCTTATTGTCTGTGCTGACTACTGAAATCATAGGTTTAAATGCCTCTCCAAAAAAATGAAACCACCTATTTAGGCAGGCTGATGAAAGTAGACAAGTGTTTTCTTGCTTTGATAAAGCCTCCACCTGTCTTCGACCAACAGCACAAGCTCCACTGGTAACAGACTTGACACAGTGGTTCAGGTTTGGAATATCCAAAGCTGAAAAAGCTGGAAAGACTAAATAATTTGACAGTAAAATTGTGAGTAATAGACAGAGAAAATAGACAGAGAAAATAGACAGAGAAAATAGAAGGCTGTAAAGAATTCCTCCATGACAACAGCCTTCTCAGTAAGCCTGTAAGTGAAAGCAAGTGTTAAGAGGCACAAACTCAACAAAAATCTCTCTGGCGGAAACATGGATATAGCA
Organism: Ancistrus triradiatus; assembly: GCA_025084515.1. Taxonomy (NCBI): domain Eukaryota; kingdom Metazoa; phylum Chordata; class Actinopteri; order Siluriformes; family Loricariidae; genus Ancistrus; species Ancistrus triradiatus. The sequence goes on along the minus strand of JAJAGP010000044.1, from coordinate 1,005,006 downwards.
GGACAACTAGCTGGCTAGTCATTAACTACATTAGCTAGCAATTGTCACAGTTAGATATGAGGGTTACTTTAGTATTTGACTTTGTTTACATTAGCCAGGTCAGCTGTCTGGATGTTAACCACAAGTATGTATTGTCACAGGTACTCACGTTCTCAAAGATTAAAATGACAAAAATATAACAACTACTTATTGTATTTAATGCTAGCACAAAGCTGACATTAGCCGGCTAGCAAACTAGCTCTCATTTGTCACAGATACTACACTGTCCCTCAGAGCAAATATTCTCTATAGATATCATTTGTTGTGCTTAACGTAACCAGTAGCCACAAATAATCACAATTTGTCCATTACCTAAATTGGCTAAATCCAGTTAGCTAGTTATCTACCTTAGCAAGCCTGTTTTGCTAGATTGTTCCAGGTATCAGGTCATCCTAATCAATCAATCCTAATAGCTAAACAATTAATGTGACTGACTGAAAGCTGTGCAGCGCAAACTATGGAATGGCTATAGAAGTGGTTCTAAATAAGACATCAATATGTCCTATGTAAACAAAGCGTGCTACGTAGAATAATGGGCTAACACTAATTTTGAAATGGCAACTAATGTGAGTTTGAAATGACAAAATTAAACAAGCTGCCAAAATTTTAACTCCATTAACTAAGGCAGAGGTTCCCACAACAAAACACACATCTGCATAATAGATAGCAATGTAGCTTACACCAGGTCAACTCTGGTTTGCATGCATGCTTTGCATTGCAGATCAGCCATTGTTCACAGAAGCATTGGTTATTTTCTGATTACACAAGTACATCAACAATCAATTGATTCCACTCCCCAGTTATCCCTAACGTACACACCACTACACATGTTATTCCTGTTTGATTGTGGAAGGCCATATCAATGTCTGCAATGTGCTGGGAGTAAGCCAGCCGTCTGTCCTGTCGTATCTATAGCCCTTCAGTGCATCCAGAGGCCCCAGGTCCCACAGTTATGTTTGTGCAATGGCTAAACAAAGACTATTATCTGGGTGTGATGGAGCCAGAGGAGCACAGCTGACTCCAAAGCTCAGCTAATTTCCGTGGTCTCACCATGCTAATGAGGGCTTTATCCAGCTGAGAGGGAGAGTGAAAGGCAGAGGAGAAAACATACCGAACATGAGAGAGGGGAAAACAGGCAGAGCTGAGCAACAATTGCTCAACACTCTCAATAGCATTCGAAGTTAGTGAAAACTAATGAGGCAAGCAAAAGCAGTGTACTCCGGCTCAGACACATGCCTAGTGCGGCAGGTCATTCGCTCGAACTAACACATTCACATACACACATCCACCCTCAGTCTTTTGTTACAGAGGTCTACAGAGGCAAGCAGCTCACTGAAAGAGGACTAGCAGGTGATTAGGTCCACTGAGACAGCGCTGACCTTTTTCCTCAAAATCAACATGCACATGTCTATTTTTCACGACAGTGCAGAGTGCAGCCACTGTTTGAACTCCAGTTGCCATGAAAGGTCACAGTTGTAAATGAGCAAGAAGTCATCAGCCATTCTGCACAGGCCAGCCACTGTCCCTTGTCTGCATGGGGAAATGTGGACATGAAGATAATTTCCCTTCCCTCAGCACTTCTGTACTCCTAACAATAGCTCCCCAGTTCACACAACAGTGGGGTCAGGCTCAAGTCTGTAGCGCTTCTGCAACATCAGTGATACTGCAGCACTTTTCTAATGCGCTAATCATTGCTGTGTCATACAGTTTGTTAAGGTCAGCAATTTGTAGAACTGCATTCATCTTCAACACACCTGGTGCATACTTTTGTGCTGGAAAGCAGGATTTACCGTGGGACCTCACAGAACATGGAAACAGTGTAGTGTAAGTGCTACACAGTATGAACTTACAATTTAGTGAGTATTTTACTGAAGTGATATTTGATATTTCAACTTTTAATGGCAATAAATTAATTTTAATAGCAAAAATAAAAACAGGATCTGAGAGTAAACTCTCTTCGTATTTTATGGACTCAGTAGCAACAAGTTCCAAATGGACAGTTAAGTACAGATCCCCCACCATACTTAACAGTGAATAATAGGTTCTTTTCTGGATAATCATCCTCCCTTTTACACCAAACTCACCTTACGGTACAAAATCTGCCTGAGTTATTAGCATGTGTGGAATTAGCATGTTCTTCTCTGCATAGGTTTCCTCCTACATTCCTACCCAAGGACATACTGTGGGGCAAAAAAGTATTTAGTCAGCCACTGATTGTTCAAGTTCTCCTACTTGAAAGATGAGAGAGGTCTGTAATTCTCATCATAGGTACACTTCAACTATGAGAGACAAAATGAAAAAAAATCCAGGAACTCGCATTGTAGGATTTTTAAAGAATTTAATTGTAAATCATGGTGGAAAATAAGTATTTGGTCACCCACAAACAAGCAAGATTTCTGGCTCTCACAGACCTGTAACTTCTTCTGTAAGAAGCTCTTCTGTCCTCCACTCGTTACCTGTATTAATGGCACCTGTTTGACCTCATTATCTGTATAAAAAACACCTGTCCACAGCCTCAAACAGTCAGACTCCAAACTCAACCATGGCCAAGACCAAAGAGCTGTCAAAGGACACTAGGAAGCATTCTTCTTCCTCCAAACACGACGAGTTTGAGTTTTTTACCAAAAAAAGTTCTATTTTGGTTTCATCTGGCCACATGGTATTCTCCCAATCCTCTTCTGGATCATCCATATGCTCTCTGGCAAACTTCAGACGGGCCTGAACATGTACTGGCTTAAGCAGGGGGACACGCCTGGCACTGCAGAATCTGAGTCCCTCTTGGCGTAGTGTGTTACTGATGGTAGCCTTTGTTACTTTTGTCCCAGCTCTCTGCAGGTCATTCATCAGGTCCCTCCGTGTGGTTCTGGGATTTTTGCTCACCATTCTCATGATCATTTTGACCCCACGGGATGAGATCTTGCATGGAGCTCCAGATCAAGGGAGATTATCAATGGTCTTGTATGTCTTCCATTTTCTTGCAGTTGCTCCCACAGTTGAGTTATTCACACCAACCTGCTTGCCTATTGTAGATTCACTCTTCCCAGCCTGGTGCAGGTCTACAATTTTCTTCCTGGTGTCCTTCCACAGCTCTTTGATCTTGGCCATGGTTGAGGCCATGGTTTGAGGCTGTGGACAGGTGTCTTTTATACAGATAACGAGGTCAAACAGGTGCCATTAATACAGGTAACAAGTGGAGGACAGAAGAGCTTCTTATATATATGTGTGTGTGTGTGTGTCTGTGTTCTTGCGTTAATTTTGACATTTAACAAATAATATACCTTGACGTTTTAATATACCATAGTTTATATATCATGGTTCATTTAAACTAGTCGCTCTATTTTCCTGCTTTCTATTTAGCCTCATGCATTACCTAGCCTTTTTTTAGAACTACAAGTGTTTATATTGGCAGATAATAGCAAAAAAGCTAAATTGAGCAATAGTCCTGGTGTTTTTGCTCCTTCTTTGAATTCCCTACAAGCGATTCATCCATGGCAATCTCTCTTGAGTGTAAAGTGGAGCACTTGTAATGGGAAGGGCCAATGAGCTTTGAACGAAAAAAAATTGATTTTTTTTTTTTTTTTTTTTAGAAACTCAACATCAGCCAAAAACACACCATTTAAATCAGGCCCATAACCCATTCCAGTGGTCAATTAAACAAAATTAATGTCAAAAATAGTTTTAAGTATCACAGAATCCAACACCTAAAATTAGAAAAAAAAAAAAAGCAAGCATCAGAAAGCCAATCAGAAAGCCCACATAGACAGCACTGAAAGAGCTGCTCTGTGGAAGGTGTGCACATGTATGGATTATAGCTATAAATTTTGGTCTACAGCCTTACTGCTTCATGGGATTAGTTCAACAAGGTCCTGAAAACATTGCTTAGAGATTCTGTGTTATGTAAAATCTAAATGGGCAGCAAGGTGGCTCGGTAGGTAGCACTGCCGCCTCACAGCAAGAAGGTCCTGGGTGGGATGGTCTGGGTCCTTTCTGTGTGGAGTCTGCATATTCTCCGTGTCCACGCAAGTTTACTCCGGGTACTCTGGTTTCCTTCACAGACTTGCATTAGGTTAATTGATAACACTAAATTGTTATTGACTTGCATGTTTGTTATAGGGAAGCAACAACCCCATGGAGACATCGTGCACTTGGATTTGGAGTAGGTAAACTATCTAACTAACTAAAATGGGTGAAGGAACCTTATGAAGGCTGATTCTTTTTGTTTTGAGGCGGCTGAGTGAAGGCTGATCAAGAATTAAGCTGCTATTGCCGTCATGTTCTGACTTCTAATCCTTAAAAATGGACTGTGGCATTAAATTTGGGATGCTTTGAGGTATTATCACCTCAGGACACCTACTTGTCTGACTGGCCTCAGGATTTAGCCTATTATTCACACCTCTCTAGCTGCCTGAATTTTCATGACATATGGCACACAAAGTGAATAATGTTCTCAAGGTAAGGCAAATTAGACCACTTATTAAATCTCAAACCGGCTCCAACTGACTCACAACAGACATACTTTATTTTTGATGCAGAATGTGTGGTGCGGTACTCTGTGGGTACTGAAGCATACAAAGACACACATGGACATACATACCACCTATTTCTGTCTCTTTCAAGGTGTACAAGGTGACATTCTGTCAGAGCTTAGGCGAGCATGGGTGACATCAAAGCCAGGCTTTTGTTGGCACGGGTTTGCTAGCATCTCTCGCCCACTGCCATTTGTCGCAGCCCGACTTAGATAGCAGCACAGGCTGCCAGTTGGTCTCTCATTCCAAAACCTTTATCACAACAACCTTCTGTTGATAATTACACCCACTCCCAGTAGGCTCGGCTGGGCTACGGTGCACACACCGAACCGGATTTATCGCTCACACCATCAGCCTGCTGAGTCAAGGTCAGGAACTGTCCAATACTACTTTCCGAGTCCATCAGCCTGCTGCTTTTTAGAAGTGTGCAGCCTCTGTAACTGATGCAATGCTAGCCATATGTGAACACCCACACCCACATACACACACACACAAACACACACAGGTTCATTTTTGATTTCAGACAGCAGGCCTGAAGGAAATTGACGATTTAATCCTGGAATGGAACTCCGAATGGAGGTCTTTTTGGAATTGACTCCTATGCTTCAGCTGTCTATGTCCTGCTCTACCGAGTAAAGTCAAATTGAGAGCCACGGCGAGATGGACACCCTGAAGGCAACGAGAAAGAAGGAGACACCCAACAACCTTCACATGTCTCTATTAGAGAAAGGGAAAGAAAGATAGAGAGTGTAATCCACTGTCAACAGTTTACCCAAAGCACCGGTCGTGCAGCGAGCTCGAGAAGTCTACAAATGAGAGTCTATGCTAATGTAATTTCAGTACGCATCCCTCCTCTCGTTCTGCATATGACCGATTAATACCCAAAGCCTTTTTCACTTTAATCATCAATTAGCATATGCTAGATGTTATTACAAGATTAATGTGGGTTTTTTTTATTAGAGCATAAATGCACTTAGATTCTTCAAGTCCTCTGTTGCCAGTGCTTACAAAGTAAAGCCTTGGATGAGTAGGCAAACACATTTGGCAACTGCTGTGGGTGTTTAGGTAAGCCCGTGTACCTTCATGATGCCACTAACCTGGACCTAAGCTACATGGGGCCCCTCACAGACATTAACTAGACATTGATTGATGGAGCACTGTTTTCCTAAAAAAGCTTTCCCGTATGATGGTTTAATTACTGCAGTGGTATTTAAAGGAAAATTGGCACCCAGGCAGTTACTTATTTCAAAGATTAGGCAGCATGGAAAGACAGCATGAGAGGCAACCTGTAGAGCACAGTGATGCTTGGAAACTACTGTGAGCTCCTGAACTACTAGAAACCTTGAAATACTGTTCATGGAAAAGTTCCGTCTATTATCTTAATGTCAAATAAGACAACAGGAGACAATTTGTAACTGAAATTAAATAATTCTAATATAAGTAAAACAAACAGGAGGTCTGAGAGCTCAATGCAGATGTTCACTTACAATCTCCTCATACTTTATGGACTAGGTTCGTTTCTGTACAACCATCCACCTTTTCATATCAAACTCACTATGAGTGTTGCCAAAAAGTTCTGTTTGTTCTATTTTTCTTCGCATATTTTTCATCTCCAGGCAGGGAGCGTTGTAGGTATGAAACTTTAATGCTGCTGCATGTTGAGAGAAGGCGAGGAAGAAGCTGCAGCAAGGATTAGCTATAGCATAGGAGATATTCAGTACTCAGATAAGCTCTCAGCCTCTAAGGATCAATACATCTTTTCTGAATCTTTTAGATGTATGAAAACCGTCCTTTGTCCAACACTTCCCATTTGAATCTTACAAGCACTTATTCCTCTCTTGCGAACACAACGATAAAAACTTTAATACCTATCTGATAACCAGTCTTTACAGGTCACACATTTCCCTATCACCAAAAACAAGCCATGCTATATAATGTTAATTATCACTCTTTAGCCTAATTAGGCATATTTCCTACAACCAGAGGCGAACACAAACTCAATTAGAACAAAATCAAAGCAAGTCAAAAACATTCAGTCTGCGTGGGGCTTTGATTGGAAGCATCTACATTATAATGAGTACCGGCAGGGTTCGGCAGAGCTTGTGTTAAAGTACGATCATACACATGGTGTACAGCAATAAAGGCACTTGTTTAATTATAGGCTTGTTGTTGAAGGCTGTGATATCAATCAAAGTATGTCGTTGCTAGAAACAGATAGGGAGCATGTGGCCCACTGAACCATTCTTTTCAAACGTGAACCCCCCATATCAATCTCACTGAAATTTTCAGCATCAAAAGCTGACTGGAACACACACACAGAGCACAATGTCCTAAGCAAACAAACCAAGCTGGCACATCATAGCATACCACTTCCCAATTATGTGAATGAAAAATGGCTATGGCTCACAAATGTTCGATCTCCAATAGCCAATTAATCGCATGGCCTGTACGTCTGCAGACTTATAACTTAAAGCCTCTCAGCTAGAAGCATGAATGCTGCTCTAACACTCTAAAAGCACAAAATCCATCTATATGGCTATAATAAAAGTTTTAAAATATGCCATTAGAATGTTTTTAGGGCACATTTTAGGGCATTTTCTCAAATTGATCATGAGCTAGGACGTGCTTTGGTGCACCATCAATCTTATAAATTCCCTAACAATAGGCTGTTAAGGATAATAGTGAAGGGCTATTAATAATGTTTGTTACTACCCTAAAAATGGGCACAGTCAGTCAGTTAAAAAAAAGCTTAAAACAATGGCCCTTTTATGTGAAAGTACAACCCCAAAACAGAAAAAGCTGGGACAATATGGAAAATGCATATAAAAAACATACAGCGTTTCTTATATTTACTTTGACCTGTATTTCACTGCAGCCAGTATGAACCTGAGATATTTCATGTTTTGTCTGGTCAACTTGGTTACCACACGATGTATTGTTTCTTCCTGCAAACACGTCTTAAGTCATTGCGTTTTTCGTTTCAAAATTCTCCACGCATTCTCTGTTGGGGGCAGGTCAGGACTGCAGGCAGGCCAGTCCAGTACCTGTAACCTCTTCTTCGGCAGCCATGGCTTTGTAATGTGTGCAGCATGTAGTTTTGCATTGTCATGTTGAAAAATGCATGGACGTCCCTGGAAAAGATGTTGCCTTGAAGGCAGCATATGTTGCTCTAGGATCTCAAAAATTTCTGCTTTAATACTGCCATTAAAGAAGTGTAAATGACCTTTTCCAAGCGTACTGACTCAACCCCACACCATGACAGCCCCGACTTTTGGACTTTTGCTGATAACAGGATGGAGCATACTTTTCCTAAATGGCACACAGTGTCCATTTCTTCCAAAAAAGACCTGGAATACTGATTCATCTGACCACTGCGTGATGGTCCATCCTAGAGAAGTCAATTCCACTTCTGGACATGGCTAACACGAGACTGCTTTTTTTGCACATTAAAGTTTTAAGTGGCATTTGTGAATGTAACTCCGTATTGTAATGCTTGACAGAGATTTGCCAAAGTAATCCTCAGCCCATGCGGTTATATCAGCTATTGTTGAATGACGGTTCTTGATGCAGTGTCGTCTGAGGGATTGAAGATCACAGGCGTTCAGCTTTAAGCTTGTGCCCTTGGCGTTTACGCACTGAAATTCCTCAGAATTCAATGAATTGTTTAATGGTATTATGCACTGTAGATGGAGAAATATGCAAATCCCTTCCAATCTTTCTTTGAGGTACATTGTTTGTAAAGATTTCAATCATTTCCTCACACATTTGTTGAGATCCTCTGGCCATCTTTGCTCATCAAGACTCTTCAAGCCTTTCCTGGATGCTGCTTTTGCACCAAATTATGATTACAATCACCTGTTGACATTACCTGTTTGAAATCAGATCATTATTCAGTTTTTGCAATTCATTACTACCTCTAGATTATCCCTGTCCCAACTTTTTTTGGAATGTGTTGCAGGCCTGAAATGCGGGAATAGATGTATAGTAACAAATGAAATTAAGTTGACCAGACAAAACCTGAAATATCTTGGGTTCACACAATCATTATGGCAGGATGGTTTTGGCTCAGAGATGGGTAACTTATTAAACGAAGAACATCTGAAAACTATGCTCACTGGTGAGAGCATCTGTGACCAGCAAGCACCTACCAGACATACTTGTACATACTTGTATATAACTTGTAAATTTCTTAAAGGCATTGAATCTAAACCAACCGGCCAACAAAAAAAGAACTAGGCCAAGTAATTTTATCAATGATAGTCCACTATACCTTTGACTGGCTATTTCAGTTAATGTATGGAAAAAAACACTTGTCTCTTGTTCTTCTTGTCTCGTCATCAGTTATGGTGGGTTTATGGGATCGAATCTGGCAACCCTGAGGTAGACTCAGAACAAAGCAAGCACACAAGTGGTGGTATTGGGGGGTTAGCCTGCAACAGGACAAACTAGCAGTTTTGTTTTATTAGACAGGTAATAGTGGATAGAGACAGGATCAGGGAGCAAGCCCAAACAAGCAACTACCCTTTAGAAACAAGCCCAAAAAAATTGTTTATAATAAGCATCTGTGTATCTATGGCTGCACGAATGCGTTATAGTATGCATGGCAAAGAAGGGAACTTCACAGAGCTCACCAAATGGAAACGAATGAAATATATTAAGATAAATATATAATAATTGCATGAAATAAAGATGGTTCACAAGTCCCAAATCAATTTGAGGGAGAGTCTCAAATCGAGTCTGAACTAATTGTTTAAGCAACTTAAGTGTGACTTGAATCCAAGTCTCAGACTCGAGTCTCCATCTCTGGCACCTACCTATGAGTTTTTTAACCTCTGTTTAGTCATGCCCCCCCTCCCACAGCCAAGGAAGAAGAGACATAGGCCAACAAGTGTTTCCATATCACTTGTGGTCACCGACCACTTTTTCACCAGCAGGTGAAGGACTTCTGCAGCAAGACATTGCCAACACAAAGGAAGGCACCACTTATTCCACATACAACTGCCAGACCATATAAATAAACTTCATGTCTTTGTTGTTTTGGGTCTGTGCATTTGACCGTTTAACCACCCGAGTGCAGAAGTTTTTGCCTTCTTACAATTATCTCAGCCAAAGGTGTTAAGCACATCTGCTGCTGTGTCTTACAAACTCATTTCAGATTAGTTAAGGAACCACAGGTCCTCTACTAATTCTCCTGCTGCATGGTGTGGCATGACAATGAACACCATGGCACAATTCTAGGAGAGAGAGAGAGTTTATTTCCTCCCTGTGCGGTGCAGGGGCACAGGACAATGGGGGATTCCATACTAAGCTGCTGTGCTGCTCACCCAACTTTATTCAAACCAGCTCCGCTTTACACACACAGCCGCTGCGAGATTGTACACAACAAGAACCTGGTATCCAAACTGTCGTTCAAAATTCAACCATGCAAAGCTGCTTCCCACACAAGACCAGAGCTATGGAGATATTACAATGTTGCTGGGTGTACAGAAAGCAGGATTCTGCTCCTTTTTGTGTTTGAAGCTGAAAAGTGTTATATTCCTCTTCCATTAGACTTTCCTTTCCAAAACAGATAAAGCAGAACTTACCATGAAACTGGTAACTTATACAGCATATAGGAGGTAGTCTCTGGGACTGTGGTAGCCTAGTGGTTAAGGTACTGGACTATGGACCAGAAGGTCCAGGGTTCAAATCCCACCTCTGCCAAGCTGCCACTGTTGGGTCCTTGAGCAAGACACTTAACCCACAATTGCTTGGATTGTAAGGTTGTATCAATTGTAAGTCGCTCTGGATAAGGGTGTCTGCTAAATGCTGTAAATGTAAATGGACAAGCAAATCAAGTTTTTAAAAGGGCTTTTAATATCAGGATAACATTAAGTTGATCTGAAATGGCAGTCCATACATACACAGTTAAGCAGTTACAGTTCATAGATGCCATTCTTGCTGCCAGTTCTTGAAGATGACAAGCGAAACCCCAAAGTTCTTCCCAAAGACGTGACTGACTTATAGGGCATTTTACTCTGGCCTTACAATGAAGCTCATCTTACCAGGGCCCAGTACGGGTCATCCACTGTCCACTGTCCTGTCTGTTTGCTTTCTTTAAACATTTTAACCTTTTCATTTTGACATTTTCATACATGTTTTTTCCCCTGTGAAACTCGTCCTGTAAGGCTGCAGCATTTCTGAGTGGTCGGATTGAGGTTACAAGGGTATCTGACATGTACTACGTAAGGGAAGAGGAAACTGAGCATCTGTAATGACTGTTTCTCAACCTAGACTCTGACATACAATCCTCTTGTGAAATCATGGATATATGGAGATTCAACAACAGACTGACATGTTTCTAAGTAAGCTGAGATACTAACCCAGCTTTAGGAAAGCCACCATGCCTTATACAACCTATGGAAAGGCAATTTACTTGCTTTATGGGATAGAATAACTAGATATAATTTTAATATTCATTGAAAATCAGAACCTGGGAATTCCTTTATCTCCTATAACTGCTCTTCATTCATGTTTGAAAAATAACAATTCCATATTCTACAAGATTGTCTGCAGGTGCACAGCACATATTGTATCTCCGCTATGGATCTGAGGTCCAGTTATATTTTTAGTTGATATTTTCTTTGAAATAGGTTATTCTCAAATAGCACTGCTTGATTATTTATTATGAACTCTAGTTTTAATCAGAATTTCTTTTCCATGGTTTTCCACGCTGGCAGCCTATTTGCATGCTCTAAATATAGAACAAACTGACAAGTCAACATTCACGTTGTCAAGTCAGTCGCTACTAGAAATTGAAAATGGGCATTATCATGAGATCGAAATTATTTAACCATCTGTAAAATGCAAGCTATACTGCAAGGGTCCATGATGCTCACAAATACTTTGAAAACGAATGAGTCCTAGGATTTTGCAGATGATAATCGTTTATCTAAACTTACATTAACATACAAGCTAAATTTGATTAGGGTAGAATGTGGTTTAGAATGCAACCCATGTCAACGCGGAAACAACTGGTACAAATGTGAAGTGCCCCATAGTGGCTGCGACTTTTAACCCACCAGGCGCACAAAGGCTAGACATACGAGTATGTGAACAATGCTATATTTGTAGTCACCTTGCAAATACAACCACCTTACGAAGACAGTGATGGAATTTAGTTTCGTCCACATACGGTTGTGTGAGATTAAGAAGCCTGCTGAGAAAGGCAAATTTTTACATGCTTGAGTAAGAAGCAGTAAATGGATAAATTTGATTTGTGGTCACATGACAGTGTAGAGATGAGAAACTGGCAGCATGAGGAGAAAATGGGGATTCAGCAAAGTTAATCTGTGTACCAATGAATAATGCTGATTAAATGGCAACCAGGGCTTAGGGAGTTGACTAATGTGAAAGTGGAAAAGAAAGGATAGGGTGTTTGGCACACATTTACTTAAGGAGTGTGGCTGTGGAAGTTAAAGCAGAAAAAGTTAGCCAGATGGCAGGTAGACCTATTGTACTTACTACAGAAGATACAGCCACAAGTGAATTCAAAGCCCTTGCTTCCAGCTTCTGCCTGCTCTGTTCATTATCATGAACTTATGTGCATATTTGCAGACGCAGACGCACACAAAACAACACAGAACAACACAGAGCAACACAGAAAGGAGCATTTCCCAAAAGAGAAAGGCATAAATTGAATTAAACAAGATTAATAATTCAAATCACAATGTGATGTTTATTAATAACATCTGCGTTGTTGGAAAAACTTGTTTGCACAACTCAAATGCGGATACATTTCTGAAATATTACCCAACAGAGTACAGACCTATTTATAATATTGAAGTTTTGGTAAAAGTGTGAAGGAGACTGCATATCTGCATATCCAACACTTTTAACTAAGCTTTATTCAACTTCAGTTCTGAATGTTTATACTGTTGCTCTGTTCTAGATTGTAAACCACTTGAATGCACACATTGTAATCACCTTAGCAACGAAAGGGTGAAACAGAGCTAACATACCAATCAGGGTAATCCTTTATTCTTTTTCAATCTGATTCAATTTGACATACAGCATCAGTAACAAACAGAACTAAAAGGAAAGATAATTTCATTTTCAGTACTCTCACACACTCACAAAACACTCTATTTTTAAGAACACCTGTACACCTACTCATTCATGCATATATCTAACCAGCCAACTGTTAGCAGCAGTGCAATACATAAACTAATACGGAAATAGGCCAGCAGCTTCAGGTAGTGTTCACATCAAATCAGACTGGGGAAAAATGTGATATCAGTCATTTTGACCATGGCACCATTGTTGGTGCCACACGGGCTAATTAGGGTATTTCTTTAATTCCTAATGTCATTGGGATTTTCACACACAAACTGTAGAGTTTACTCAGCAGTGCAATACAGATTAAAACATCCAGTGAGTATCAATTCTATGGACAGAAACACGGAACAACTCAGATAAACCACTGTCTACAATTATGGTGAGCAAAAAGACATCTCAGAATGCGCAGGACATCAAACTTCGAGGTGGATGGGCTACCACAGAAGACCATATTGTTTCCACTTCTTTCAGTTAACTACAGAAAGCTGAGGCAGCAGCATGCACAGTTTCACCAAAACAAGACAGTTGAAGACTGGAAAAATGTAGCCTGGTCTGACAAAGCTCAATTTCTGCTGAGTCACACAGAAAACCTATAGCATGAATCCATGAACCCAACCTGTCTTGTGTCAACAGTCCAAGCTGGTGAAGATGGTGTAATGGTGTGAGGAATGTTTGCTTGAACACTGTTACCGTCTTTCCCTAATTACCTCATACAAACGCGCTACAGAATACCAAAGGTGCGGCGCTAAGCCAAGAGTGCGACAAGAGACACTGCTCACAAACGGCCTTAAATACCTGAACGAGCAGGTGTCTCGTCAGGTGTAATCAGCACCAATTCTAATCAGTGTCGCCATCCAAATCCCAGCACGTTTACCACCCCTCTAGTGCCGGACTGCGGAACTGCGTGGTTCCTAATAGGATCTTTATTTGCATTGTTCTGCTTGTTTATATTCAAACTTGACTCCAATTCAAATTGCAAACCAATGTGAAACTAAAGCGCTCTCTCTCTCTAACGCCAGTACTTACTTACTGGATTAAATCCAAATGATCTTCTGGTGCAATATTAAAAGGTAAGCGATGTGCTTTATATCCTTATATTAAATCATAAATCACTGAGAAACCTTGTAAAAAACAGCAAAGACTATGCTATGAATGTGTTTTAAGTGTTTGTGACAGTGGTCAAATTGCTTTACCAGCAAGACCATGTCAGTTCACAACTAAACCATTACTAGTCCAGCACTAACTAGCATAAACCAACTTGCAACCTGAAACTTGCATGATCTTGCTTGATTTTGCTGCTGCATTCCAGATTTCTATAAATTGCCACTGCTGATCACTTAGACACTGCTTTCACAAATTAGAGCAGCTATTGTAGAATGTAATGCAGTATATAAATGCATACTGTACAGAAGTTTAAGTACATTTTACACAATATACTTTATTACTCTTACTCTTGCCATCATTTGGATGAAGACATTTACTGAACTAATAGGGATGTAACGATGCATCACAATGAAAAAATGGGACAATGTGCATCCTCAAGTTGGATTATGCATTCTTTTTTTATTGTGCCATCTAATGCAGATCACATTTTTGAACACCAGAGGGCACAATCAAATGTCATGCTCACAGACACATGTCCCATTCTCAATGAGCCTGTTCATTTATTTTCATTGCAGGGCACTAAAGATTCTTTTAGTCTAAATTTCTTCAAAAACGTACACATTATTTTGGATTGTTATTGTTCAGAAATAAAATGTTTTCACTTGGTTATTTAATATATGGCGAAGCTACAATTTAACATTTTATTTACAATTTTAACATCTGTTCCTAGTCATTTCTTTTAATTGCTGGCGACTAAAGTTTTTGTTGTAGTTGGAAAGCTATGCAAGAAAATTTGCATTGTGTTGCATCGTTTACACTTCGGAAATAAAAAAAGGAATGTCTTTATTGAATATAAAATTGATAATCATGAGAAAATTGTAGTGAACGAATTGAATTGTGAGCAGCGTGTATCGTTGCACCCCTATTACCTAATATACTTTTAGAAGTAACAGTAGTGATGTTATGAATGCTACAATATGTAACCGGATCTGAAAGCTGTTGGTTGATTCCTCTCTGATTTAATTAAAAAATAGCCTCACACAGCCTCACTGTTCCCTCACACAGACTAGAAGCTCACCAAGAGGACATTGTTTCTGTGCAATCATCTGTCCTGAGAAAAATAGCCGTGATACCAGAAGGGTGACAGGCACTCTACTACAGTGGAAACAATGATATTTTAATGCAGCTCGCAGTGCACTAAAGTCTGATATGTATGGGTGTGCACGCATGTGGCTGTTGGGGTAAGACACAAGAAGAAAGTACAAAGCGAGAGGAAAGTGTGGCATGATTGTCTTTGTCTGTATACTGAAAATCTGCAGGAGACCTCTCAACTTCTGCTGGGAGCTCAACTTCTGCTTCACAAAGAGGTGAGCGTTGACTACATAAGGGTACCACGTCAATTTCCTGTCAGAATAGGCTGTAGGCCATGTCTTTGAAGACCTGGCAGAAGATAATGCAAGACAAGCAAAGTTATGGCAGCCTCTTCAATCCTGCAACTCCTAAAAACATCAGGAAAGACTGGAGTGGGATTTGCTTTGGGTTGTATCATGCCCATGCTTATAGAAACCATGCCGACACTAATGAAGTAGGGATGTAGTTAGAATAAGACCTATAAAACTGTTCTGGGACTGAAAAACCGTATAGCACACAGATCTGTACTTTCAGATACAACTTCTTTATTGGATTATTATATATAAGATATGTAAGTGTGACTGATACGAAAATGGTGAGAAAATTACAAGACAGCATCTAGTTTCCCCAATTACTGATAATTGGGTAAAGATATTTTTGTTAGTTTTTTTAAATTAACTGTTAAAAGGTGAAATATTTCCAAAACGTGTCCTTTTCCGAAAGTTAGCACAGTTTCCTGGGGTCTTACTGAAATGTCTATGATATGCTTTGGTCAAAAGACCACAAGGCTCCAGTACAAAAGCACCCTCCTTACCCTGTCTAAACAGCTCTGTTCAGAACAGCCAGGTTTGACAACCTGCTTCTTTAAATGATAATGAGTCTGTTTCATGAGTATGGGTTCAAACTACCATGGCAACTGATGAGCGTGACTAGAGTGTGTATATAGTGTGTTTATTTACCGTGATCAAAAACTTAAATTTAAATAAGTCCAAATACTGCAAACTTTGATAAGCTATTTCATTTAAACCAGTAAATGTTGTAGGTAACAGCCTCAGCTGTTAGCGTTTGTTTGTGCTAAATTGCCAGGGAAACAAATATCATAAATAATTTGAAATAACATTTCCCTAGACAGTTGATATTCAGGTTTTGTTGCTAGTCGTGTGCTGTGATGACACAAGTTAGAAAAGCAGTCAGACACAAAGTGGTCCGGAAACACATACAGCTGCTATGTTGCCATCAAATACAAACATTATCCAGTCAGCTCTGTCCTCTGAAGCTAGGGGCCAATGAAGTGATTTGTGCTGGTCTGTGCAACCACCAGCTGAGCACCTCCTGTACTAACCTTTTGGCTGTGACACAGTGTTAATGAGTACAGCGCTTGAGAGAAAAAAAAAAACACAGAACCTTCTCAAAATTTTAGTGCCTGAGGAGGAGAAACCAATCAAGGTGTTTGTGGAAGCATCCGTGTTTTCCCACTTTGTAGTGCAAATGCCCCATGGTTACTAATGGCGCAGTTTGGGGGTTTGAGTTCTCAGTTCCAAGGTAAGTGAATAGGGTTGGGTATCGTTTGCATGTTATCAATTCCCACTCTGATTCTCGATTCCGGTTCTTATCGATTCCATGTTTCGATACCAAAATGGTGAAAAAATGTGCCAGATTTTTAGATATAAAAATATCTTTTTTATATAATTCAACTTCAAAAGTCATAATTTTTATGTTAAGCTCTTTTTTTCCCATTTAAACATATAAGCAAGAAGCCTAATGTCGTTTAAGGTACTAAAGCAGTGACCTAGGAACACCAAAACTTCTCTCAGTTGCTACTGGTCATAAGTAATCTCTACTGCTGAAATGACGAACACGTGGTCCAAAAGGAAAACAATCATTTTAACATTAAGCTTTTAACTTATAAGAAAAAAGCTTAACCTAAAAATGATTACTTTCCTTTTGGATCACAGTTTTGTCATTTTAGCAATAGAGAGTTCTTATCAACAGTAGTAACTGATAAACGTTTGGTTTTTCTAGGTCATTATTTTAGGACATTAAACCATGTTAAGCTTTGTTCATGTTAAGTGTTTTAGACTCTCTCGGCTCTTGCAGCTGGGAGACCGCAGTCGGTTGAACACTGTACACTGCTGCAGCTCAATAACATGCTGGTAGATGCATGGCCTTAGATGTTTTTCCATGGTGGAGGTGCAACCTTCTTTAAAACAGAACAGCTTTCCACACATTCTGCATTTAGCCATTTCATTTTTTCACAAAGTGGAGCCCAAAAAGCGCCCATTTTCCACTAATGCTATAGCAGAGCACATCAAAACAAAACTACACAGTGACGTATGTGATCACATGATGCAGCGGTCCTTTCAGATAGGTGCCCCCTTAATACAGACATATTTTCACGGTTGTGTATTTTAAGCATAAAAATAGGAATGTGAGTAGGAACTGATAAGTGAAATGATTTTTTTTTTTAACAGGTTCTTGGAATCGTTTCCTAATCAGAACTGGGTTTCGATACCTAACCGTTCAGATGAGGGTGGAATAATTCAAAAGAGCCTGCATGTGACAGGGTTAGTGTGACATGTGTAGGAAGGAGAACCAAATTTGAATAGCATTTTGGAAATTTTGAATCCCATATTTTCTGACCTGGGCAGCCCACACAAAATGATTGGGTTGTCTTATTCACAGTTTGTATATTTAGCTAGTCGCTCTTTATAGCCAATTGTACGTGTATTAGCACCGAAAAGGTAAGCTTTAAATAAGTCCCCTTTAAGAGGAGTGCCTCCATCTACTAATACATGATTGTGTATAGCACAGCTGATCTGCTCTGGACTGCTGCCCTCCACATACTCCAAGTGTAAGCACTTTCACAAACAGGAGGTTTTCCTACTCATGTTTTTGGAACCACTGTCAATTTTGATGGCACAATGGCCATTTTCAGGCTTTCAAACCGGCTGCTGCCCATGCTTTCCTCAGGCTACATTAAAAACCTGTCAGCTTTTCAGAGCGGCAGCTCATCCCAGCCTCCTCTATTTTTTCATGAAGATGCATCCTGTATTGCATGCTTTCAGCTTCTCATTGCCTTGTTTCACCTCTCTTCAGTTCTATATCATTGCATGAAATTGTTCTGTCAGACTCTTCTCCAGCGGAGTAGTCTCCAAGCCAATGAAACCTACTATAGAGTTATAGCACATCAAAGAGGGAGTCCTTACATTTTGACGGAGGTGGCACCATTTTGCTTCTCACCCATTAACAATCAGTAACAGAACTCCAGTACTAAACTGCACTAAACTCTGGTAATTCTTAAGACTAAGATAAGATATGATAAGATAAGATAGGATAAGATAGGATAGGATAAAATAAGATAAGATAAGATAGCCTTTTATTATCCCACAAGGGGAAATTCGAATGGTTACGGCAACAAGAATTGAAAGAAACAGAATGAATAGAGGTCTACACACTTAAAATAATGAAGTAAAAAGCACTATACAATAAAACCTTATGAGTTCAGCAAAAAAAATAAACCTTCTAAAATATTAACACAATTGCTGTATTACTCTCATGGCTAACATTCGGAATTAATATTATACATGGTAAAAAAAGCAAGCTTCCTGAGAAATAGCCCTGTTTATCTCTGGCTACTCATCTCATTACTGCCACATATGCAGTAAAAAAAAAAAGATCCTTTCCGTGTGGCTTAAGAAACAGCTATCAAATTTCCCTTAAGGACCTGCTATCACCATATGAGTGACTAGAGAATGAAATAGCCCTTTATGCTCGCTAATATTGGCTCAAAGGCGGTAAGAGGTGTTGGGAATGAGATTAGCCACAGAGGCTTTAATTTCAGTCCAATGTTTAATTTACAGAGACCTGCTGCAATGAAGCAGAGACAGACAGTCTGCCTTAAACTGCACATTTTATCCAACTACCACATGGTGTGCTGAAAAATCCAGTGGCACTGGCATTCTACCACCAACAGAATAATGCTTCCCTTGTCTTCACTCTCCCTCTCTCTCGGCCCTTTTCCTATATATACACAACCCCTTGTGGAGCGAATAATTTAATTTGAATGTGAGGGAGAAGGAGAAAGAGCTGGGAAGAGAGTGAGCTGGACTCTGAGCACTTCGATCAAGGGGGATGTGTGGATTAGAACTGGATTCTCTAGAATATTTCCGTTTAATCCCCTTAAAATCTTAAATGCCAAACCAGTCCATGCAAGAGTGCAGGAAAAGCTTTAGGAAGCACAAGATCATAAAATCCAGACCATTTATCATTCAAAAGATCAGCACTGAAACTTGGTGAGTGTCTCAACTAAATTTTCTAAATTTACCCAAGTATACTTCTTTCCAAAAATAAAAAAGTAAAAGATTCATAACCACAGAGAAGAACTGACTCAAGTTCACCACGCTGATCATTAGAAGTGGTTGGATTTGGAATCAACCTGTTCCAACCTTGGTGGGGAACCAACCAACCAACCAGTGCTTTGAGCCGGATCCTGCCGGAACAAGATCTCATATTTGGAGCACAAGCGTTCAGGCACCTATTTGACTCATTATGAGCATGAGGGAAGGGGAGGACCGACTCTTTACAACCACAGGGGAGACCCAAATGGTCCCACCCACAGAAGGGAACAGACTTGTTCCAAGCACAGGGGAATGGTCTCTTCATGGCCACAAGTGGGACCTGACTCATTCTGACAACAGATGGGAACAGACTTGTTCTAACCACAGAGGGGATCATACTAATTCAGACCAAAGGAGGGAAACCAAGTCATTCAACTTCAGATGGTGCCAAATTATACTAACCTTAATGTGATCAGATGCAGTTCAACCTTCAAAGGAACAAAATGAGTTGAGAGAATCAGAGAATGGGGACCTGAGATGGAACTAGCATTCCAAATTCATGACTTGAGCTGTTTGACCACACAGTGATTACAACAATCATAATTAAAGCTTGAAAAATTGATTACTGTACGTGACACAATGATGACTAGTCCGCTTATCAATGTAGTCGTGAGCACTAAGGGCAGAATTTTGCTCTGTTGTTCTGAACTGGCTAATTATAAACACACCTCCTAATGACAGATGGGCTGCAAAGCTGGAGGTCTGGATACTCAGATATGGCGTAAACATGAGAACATGAATTGGCACATTTACAAACACCACTGTCCAGCCTTTATTAGCCCTGTATCTGATGGGAAGACAAAACGCTGGCTCATTTGTCCAGTCCAAACAGCAACAATCAGGACATATGCCATGCACATGAGAGAAAGCAGTGCAAAAGTCAGACACCTATACGGTACATTTGAAGGAAAGCACCACTAAGTATGCATAGAAGGAGAATGAGGAGGAGACAGATTGGCTCTCCATGGGAGAGGAAAGATCTTCCGTTACCATCAGGACAACTAGATAAATGGCTGCTCCACTCCCAGCACTCGAAGAGGGTTCACACAGAGAGTGAAGAGTGGGATAGATGAACAGAAAGAGAGAGGCAAAGTAGAGATCTCATGCAGACAGGTACATGTTTGAAATTAAGACTGTTCTAATGACTGTATCTCTAGAGCGATTACGTGCCAAGAGCCTTCGTAATAGCACATAAACACCAATGTGCTCAACGGAAATGTAACAATTATCCAAACGCTCCCTTGTGATGTGAGTGTGTGTCTAGCCACCTGTGTTCTTTGTGTGCTGACTAACTGAGAGCAGGGAAAAGGTTTGATGAATAGAGGGGTGAGAGAGAGAGAGAGAGAGAGAGAGAGAGAGAGAGAGAGAGAGAGAGAACGAAAGAGACTACTTCCAGGCAGTCTCTCTTTCATCAGTCCCACTGGACCAGCTCTCGTCTGCCTGAGGCAGCCAGGTCCACACCCACCACAGCAGCAGAAGCGTAATGCAAAGGGAAGAAAGGTGGGGGTTTGAAGTGCACTCAGTAGCTACTAAGAAGCCTGCCTAAAAGATGAGAATTTGAGAAGAGGGAAGAAACAAAACAAAAACCAAAAATTCACCAGTCACATAGAGTAGATCCGGTGCTGTAACTGCTACAGTAGCAACAAAATAAAATTGCCAAAAGCACTGAGAGGCCTCCGAATGGATGCTAGTTTTACTTAATCCCTCTCCCACACTGCTTCCTTTTCACTGCCTTGGATTTGTGGGTGTTATAATTAATGCTCACTGTATTTATTGTTTATGGATAATTAGAACGATCTATTATGCCTAGAAATCCCCCATCTGTATACTTGCTGAAAATAAGCTCCCTTGTAACTTATGGGGCAGGGGGATTCCAAAACGTCTAGCCTTCCCACTCTTTAAGCTACGGCTCAGAGTATCAGGCATTACTGATTCCTAGCTGATGCCCTTAGAGTAAGACAGTATACACAAATAAATTTACATTTACATTTACAGCATTTAGCAGACGCCCTTATCCAGAGCGACTTACAATTGGTACAGTCTTACAATCCAAGCCATTGTGGGTTAAGGGCCTTGTTCAAGGGCCCAACAGTGGCAGCTTGGCAGAGGCGGGATTTGAACCCTGGACCTTGTGGTCCATAGTTCAGTACCTTAACCACTAGGCTACCACAGTCCCACCATAAATAACATGACGTACACAGTCAGTCTAATTCTGATCCAGAATTTGCATCAGCCCAACACTAGTACTCATTACTGGATTGGTACATCCATATTTGGCACACTTTTCGCATCAATTTTCCATAACTGACATTGCTTCGGTGTCGCCTCACAGCTCCAGTGTCGATCCTGTCCTCAGAGTCATGTCCATGTCCAAGTTTGCACGTCCTCCCCGTCTGAGTGGGTTTACTCCTGTTTCCTCCCACATTCCAAAGACATTTGTGCTAGGTTGATTGTTGTTTCTAAATTGGCCTTAGTGTGTGAGTGTGTGTATAAGTGTATGGTCCCTACAATGGATAGACGACCTGTCTAGGGTTGTTCCTGCCTTGCACCCTGTGTTGCCTGCTAGGCACTGGCTTTCCCATACTCTGACCAACATTTTCAGTTTAACTGGTTTTGCATAAGATGAACGTCTCTAATGTGAAGTGTTAAACAGAGCGTGCTATCTGATCCCAGGCCTCATCTAAAGTATTAAAGCACTTCAGTATAACAGGAAATGTTAAGCAATCAGTAGCAGCTCTGGTCAAAATGTAAGCGAGGCAGACTGCGGCTCCGGAACCATACTGTTAGCCCAGATTATTCTTGAAATAATGTGATAAATGTTTAATGACCATCCCCCAACCCTTACCAGGGGAAGTGGATGGAAACTGAATACATGACAGTGCACCAGGAAGGATACCTAACTGTAATGTATATCACACTGTTGTGCACACTGTACAAGTGCCTGAGCACCATACCCTGCAGGTCAACTTCAACTAAATCTTCAACTGATAAACATATATTTGATGAAAGTAACAGAAGTAAATCAAACATTCGATCAGGTCTTAATGGCTAGCCTACACAAATCTCTTTGTATTGCTTACAGTAGCTGCTTTGTTATACCCTCTAGAAATTTCTATATCATCAGATTTTCACACAAGCCCTACATTAGATAAAGAGAACCCAGTTAAACAAATGAGACAAAACTTGCCCATTTATTTGTTGAGGAAAATAATTCAATATTACATATCTGTCACAAAAGTATTGGAAACTTTAGGATTAGAAGTTAATATGAACATGAAATTAGAGTCAGGCAGTTTCAGTGAACAGGATGACAAAGGGTTCTGATCTTCAAAGTTTGATCTTCAAAACACATACTTCTGGGGGCGGGATCTCCCTCTGTCACCAACTATGTTTTTGCTCGGTGATGGCTCTGGTGTCAACACAAACTTTCGTGAGAGGAAAGTAATAATGGCCGCTGGTACCGCAGTCAAGAAGACGATCTTAAAATTCCGGGCTGAGTCTGATATACTCTTCAGTGTTTTTGAATTTCTTTTTGGACATTTTAATGTCAGAGTGTGCCACTGCCAGAATAAGTCATGCCAGAGCTTCTACTATTTCTCTGTGGTCTTTAAGTATTGAATATGTGAAAAGTAAGTTGGTACAATATTGAGAATGTATTTGTGTGTGATTTGTGTGTGTTGGTTCTATGTATGAGAAAATAATACAAATATATTCACAAAAAAAACATATTTCTGGAAGTGTATCATCATACAAAAAAAAAACCCGACAAAAACAAACAAAAAAAACTTTCTGAAGACCTCAGAAAAAGAGTTGTTGATACCCATCAGACTGAAAATGGTTAGAAAAACATCTTGAAAGAGTTTGGAATCCACAGTCAGACAGAATGTGTACAAACAGAATAAGACAGTTGAATCTCAAGAGAAAGTGAATGAAACAGGACAGTGACCCTAAGTACCAACAAAAATGGTTAAAGAAGAATTAAGTTTTGGAATGCCCAAGTCAAATTCCCGACTTTAATCCAATAGAAATGTTGTAGAAGATGTTCATGTGAAGAAACTCATCCCAGAATTGAAGCTGCTCTGCTCTGCACAGAAGAGTGGGCTAAAATTTCTCCAAGTTGATTTGGGTATTGAGGAAGAGAGAGTCACACCAAATACTGACGGCAAAGGTTCACATACTTTCTCCACTTGCAGATATGTAACATTTGATTTTCCTCAACAAATAAATGACCAAGCATAATGTTTGTCTGCATTGTTCAATTGGATTCTCTGCAGCTAATGTTAGGACTTGTGTGAAATCATGATGACATTTTAGGTCAAATTTATGTAGAAATACAGAAGATTCTAAAGGAGTCACAAACGTTCATGCACCACTGTAGTAGTTTTTACTTACATATAGTTTAGATGTCATATACATTTAGGTTTAGATGAAGATATTATGAAAATCTATAGAGCTTTTATCCACTTCACTTACAAATGAACCTGAAAACTAATGACCCTGATGTTTTGTTTTTAAAAATCTGTCAAATCAGTTTTGTCCAAATCAGGAATGACAAGGGTTAGCTTCGTTTCAGTTGCTTTTCAGGTGCGTGTTACTTGAACACAGTAGGCATGCTACAGTGATGCTTGAAAGTTTGTGAACTCTTTAGCATGTTCTATATTTCTGCATAAATATTTTCTAAAAGTCCTAAAAGTAGATAAAGAGAACCCAGTTAAACAAATGAGACAAAAATATTATACTTGCTCATTTATTTACTGAGGAAAATGATCCAATATTACATATTAGTGAGTGGCAAAAGTATGTGAACCTCTAGGA